>RCUC01118147.1:0-25143 GCA_003697995.1 Taxidea taxus jeffersonii
TACGTTTCTTTGGAGAAACTGGACCTGACCAGCTCTCAACTCCTGGACACAAAGTACAATGAAGGCAGGGAGAGGGAAAGGGCTAAGGGCAAGTCGGCATAAGAACCTCATGGCCTCCCCTCACTCTGAATCCTAAATGCTCACTGACAGATGTAATTACCATGTCCCCATCACCACCACCAAAGCAGCAAGAGTCTTCTTTGTGGAAATGGATCATCTCAAGAGGAAAGATCCACCGATACTGGTCACTGAGGGTTTTTACCCAGTCCCTTTGCTGGGAGGTCCCACAAGTTGACAAGGCCCCACTTGTGTGCATTGAGCTTTCTATTTCTTCACATATGAAGAATCACTGAAGGGTTGTCACATGCTCACGGGAAACCTGTGCTATGAGAGAGATAAGAAGAATCAAAAAAGGAACCAAGTAGAAATAGAGACCATAGAAAACAGAAAACTTTGAAGAAATTTGATCTCACCTTAGAGATAAGAAGTTACTTCCATTAAACAAGAAGAGGATGTTATTCAAAACAGCTTTGAAAAGCCAAAAAAGAAAGAGGTTTTTAAGTTAATAAGAGCCAAAATAATAGATTCGGTAAACTGAAAGTTAAAATGAGAGAAGTTCCTGGAGAGAACAAAAATAACTGGAGAGAAGAATAAGTGATAAAACAAATGTAGAAGCTCATCTAGTTGGGCTAATAGCCAATTCACAGGAGTTCTCTAAAAAGAACATTAAAAAAAAACACAGAGGAGGAGTCAAGATGGCGGAGAAGTAGCAGGCTGAGATGACATCAGGCAGCAGGAGATCAGCTAGATAGCTTATCAAACCATTCCGAACACCTACAAATCCAACAGGAGATCGAAGAGAAGAAGAGCAACAATTCTAGAAACAGAAAATCGACCACTTTTTGAAAGGTAGGACCGGTGGAGAAGTGAATCCAAAGCAATGGGAAGATAGACTGTGGGGGGGAGGGGCCGGCTCCCGGCAAGTGGTGGAGCAACGGAGCACAAAATCAGGACTTTTAAAAGTCTGCTCCATTGACGGACATTGCTCCAGGGGCTAAGCCAGGGTGAAGTCCACGTGGGGATAGTGTGGCCTCAGGTCCCATGGGGTCATAGAAGGATCGGGGGTGTCTGAGTGTCACAGACCTCACAGGTATTAGAGCAGGAAAGCCGGCTACAGAGACAGAGCCGAGGAGTGAGCTCCCAACTCGGGGTTACCTTGAACCATAATCCGTGGTACAGGCTGGTGCTTTGTGCGTGGGGTTCCCACAAGACCCAGGGAGACCCCTCCCCCAGAAGAGCTCAGGGATCTGCGGGGTTCAGATATTCCAGGTAGAGCTGTGTGCCAGAGACAGAGATGCTTGGTCACAGGCTGGGTGAGCTCAGAGCACAGCCGGAGGCAAGGGAGACGGGAGTGATTGAGCACTTTTCTCTGAGGCGCAGGGAGGAGTGGGGCCCCAAGCTCTTGGCTCCTCCAGACCGGAGATTGGGAGGCCGCCATTTTCATTCCTGTCCTCTGGAACTCTACGGAAAGCGTTCAGGGAACAAAAGCTCCCGAAAGCGAACCCAAGGGGATTACTTAGCTCAGCCCCTGGCAAAGGCAAAGACACTTAAGAATCACTACAACAGGCCCCTCCCCAGATCAACAAGAAATCCAGCCAAACACAAGTTCACTTAACAAGGAGAACAGTGGAATTCTAGAGAAGGAGGAAGCAAAGCATGGAATTCATGGCTTTCTCCCCATGAATCTTTAGGCTTGCAAAGTAAATTAATCTTAAATTTTTTTTTCTTCTGCTAATTTTTTTAACTTTTACCCTTTTCTCTTTTAATGTTTTTAACTAGTTTATCTTAATACCCTTCATTAAAAAAATCTTTTTTGAAACTTCTTTATTATAGTCAAATTTTATCCTTCATTGTATCTAAATTTATTTTTTGTATACACATAAGGTTTTTTTCTTCTAAAGAATTTGGGGTACAACTACTTCAAATAGATCAAAATATACCCTAAATCTAGCACTGGGCTTGATCTAGTCTCCAGCCCGAGCAAATTCTCTCCACTTTCTTTTTCTTTATTCTCCCAACCAACTTATCTTATCAACTCCTTTGTTAGAAATTTAAAAAAAATTTTTTTTCATCTTTATAGTCATATTCCATCCCTTCATTGTGTTTACCCTTATATATGTTTTTCATTCTTTAAAATTTTGGGAGGTAGTTTCTTCTAAGAGACCAAAATACTCCCAAAATTATGTGGGTGACCCTGTTCTAGTCACCAGTCTAATATATATATACACACATTTTTTTTCTTTTTTTATTTTTTCTTTATTTGTTTTCTTTTTAAAAAATTTTTTTCTGAACTTCTTTTTACCCCCTTTCTCCCCCCTCTCCCTGCGATTTGGGGTCTCTTCTGATTTGGCTAAAGCACATTTTCCTGGGGTCTTTGCCATTCTTTTAGTATTTCATTTGCTCCTTCATATATTCTTATCTGGACAAAATGACAAGGCGGAAAAACTCACCACAAAAAAAAGAAAAAGGCAGTACCGAAGGCTAGGGACGTAATCAATATAGACATTGGTAATATGTCAGATCTGGAATTCAGGACAACGATTCTCAAGGTTCTAACCAGCCTCAAGAAAGGCATTGAAGATATTAGAGAAATGCTGTCTGGAGAAAAAAAAGCCCTTTCTGGAGAAATAAAAGAACTAAAATCTAACCAAGTTGAAATAAAAAAAGCTATTAATGAGGTACAATAAAAAATGGAGGTTCTTACTGCTAGGATACATGAGGCAGAAGAGAGAATTAGTGATATAGAAGACCAAATGACAGAGAATAAAGAAGCTGAGCAAAAGAGAGACAAACAACTACTGGACCACGAGGGGAGAGTCCAAGAGATAAGTGATACCATAAGACGAAACAACATTAGAATAATTGGGATTCCAGAAGAAGAAGAAAGAGAGAGGGGAGCAGAAGGTATATTGGAGAGAATTATTATAGAGAATTTCCCTCATACGGCAAAGGGAGCAAGTATCAAAATCCAGGAGGTGCAGAGAATCCCCTTCAAAATCAATAAGAGTAGGTCCACACCCTGTCATCTAATAGTAAAATTTACAAGTCTTAGTGACAAAGAGAAAATCCTGAAAGCAGCCTGGGACAAGAAGTCTGTAACATATAATGCTAAAAATATTAGATTGGCAGCAGACTTATCCACAGAGACTTGGCAGGCCAGAAAGAACTGGCATGATAAATTCAGAGCACTAAATGAGAAAAACATGCAGCCAAGAATACTATATCCAGCTAGGTTATCATTGAAAATAGAAAGAGAGATAAAAAGCTTCCAGGACAAACAAAAACTAAAAGAATTTGCAAACACCAAACCAGCTCTACAGAAATATTAAAAGGGGTCCTCTAAGCAAAGAGAGACCCTAAAAGTAGTAGATCAGAAAGGAACAGAGACAATATACAGTAACGGTCACCTTATAGGCAATACAATGGCACTAAATTCATATCTCTCAATAGTTACCCTGAACGTAAATGGGCTAAATGCCCCAATCAAAAGACACAGGGTTTCAGAATGGATAAAAAAACAAAACCCATCCATATGCTGCCTACAAGAAACTCATTTTAGACCTGAAGACACCTCCAGATTGAAAGTGAGGGGGTGGAAAACAATTTACCATGCTAATGGACATCAGAAGAAAGCTGGGGTGGCAATCCTTATATCAGATCAATTCGATTTTAAGCCAAAGACTATAATAAGAGATGAGGAAGGACACTATATCATACTCAAAGGGTCTGTCCAACAAGAAGATCTAACAATTTTAAATATCTATGCCCCTAACATGGGAGCAGCCAACTATATAAACCAATTAATAACAAAATCAAAGAAACACATCGACAATAATACAATAATAGTAGGGGACTTTAACACTCCCCTCACTGAAATGGACAGATCATCCAAGCAAAAGATCAACAAGGAAATAAAGGTCTTAAATGACACGCTGGACCAGATGGACATCACAAGTATATTCAGAACATTCCATCCCAAAGCAACAGAATAAGCATTCTTCTCTAGTGCACATGGAACATTCCAGAATAGATCACTTCGTGGGTCATAAAGCAAGTCTCAACTGGTATCAAAAGATTGGGATCATTCCCTGCATATTTTCAGACCACACTGCTCTGAAGCTAGAACTCAATCATAAGAGGAAATTTGGAAAGAACCCAAATACATGGAGACTCAACAGCATCCTTCTAAAGAATGAATGGGTCAACCAGGAAATTAAAGAAGAATTGAAAAAATTCATGGATACAAATGATAATGAAAACACAATGGTTCAAAATCTGTGGGACACAGCAAAGGCAGTCCTGAGAGGAAAATATATAGCGATACAAGCCTTTCTCAAAAAACAAGAAAGGTCTCAAATACACAACCTAACCCTACACCTAAAGGAGCTGGAGAAAGAACAACAAACAAAGCCTAAACCCAGCAGGAGAAGAGAAATAATAAAGATCAGAGCAGAAATCAATGAAATAGAAACCAAAAATCAATAGAACAAATCAATGAAAATAGGAGCTGGTTCTTTGAAGAATTAATAAGATTGATAAATCCCTGGCCAGACTCATCAAAAAGAAAATAGAAAGGACCCAAATAAATAAAATCATGAATGAAAGAGGAGAGATCACAACCAACACCAAAGAAATACAAACAATTATAAGAACATATTATGAGCAACCCTACGCCAACAAATTTGACAATCTGGAAGAAATGGATGCATTCCTAGAGACATACAAACTGCCAAAACTGAACCAGGAAGAAATAGAAAACCTGAATAGGCCCATAACCAGTAAGGAGATTGAAACAGTCATCAAAAATCTTCAAACAAACAAAAGCCCAGGGCCAGATGGCTTCCCAGGGGAATTCTACCAAACATTTAAAGAAGAATTAATTCCTATTCTCCTGAAACTCTTCCAAAAAATAGAAATGGAGGGAAAACTTCCAAACTCATTTTATGAGGCCAGCATCACCTTGATCCCCAAACCAGACAAGGATCCCATCAAAAAAGAGAATTACAGACCAATATCCTTGATG
This sequence comes from Taxidea taxus jeffersonii, assembly GCA_003697995.1. NCBI lineage: Eukaryota > Metazoa > Chordata > Mammalia > Carnivora > Mustelidae > Taxidea > Taxidea taxus. Next base: position 5,084 of record RCUC01118147.1, read on the forward strand.
AACACAGATGCAAAAATTCTCACCAAAATACTAGCCAATAGGATCCAACAGTACATTGAAAGGATTATTCACCACGACCAAGTGGAATTTATTACAGGGCTGCAGGATTGGTTCAACATCCGCAAATCAATCAACGTGATATAATACATTAATAAAAGAAAGAACAAGAACCATATGATACTCTCAATAGATGCTGAAAAGGCATTTGACAATGTACAGCATCCCTTCCTGATCAAAACTCTTCAAAGTTTAGGGATAGAGGGCACATACCTCAATATTATCAAAGCCATCTATGAAAACCCACTGCAAATATCATTCTCAATGGAGAAAAACTGAGAGCTTTTCTGTTAAGGTCAGGAACACGGCAGGGATGTCCGTTATCACCACTGCTATTCAACATAGTACTAGAAGTCCTAGCCTCAGCAATCAGACAACAAAAAGAAATCAAAGGCATCCAAATCGGCAAAGAAGAAATCAAACTATCACTCTTTGCAGATGATATGATACTATATGTGGAAAACCCAAAAAACTCCACTCCAAATCTGCTAGAACTTGTACAGGAATTCAGTAAAGTATCAGGATATAAAATCAATGCACAGAAATCAGTTGCATTTTTTTACACCAACAACAAGACAGAAGAAAGAGAAATTAAGGAGTCAACCCCATTTACAATTGCACCCAAAACCTTAAGATACCTAGGAATAAATGTAACCAAAGAGGCAAATAATGTATACTCAGAAAAATATAAAGTACTCATGAAAGAAATTGAGGAAGACACAAAGAAATGGAAAAATGTTCCATGCTCGTGGATTGGAAGAACAAATATTGTGGAAATGTCTATGTTACCTAAAGCAATATACACATTTAATGCAATCCCTATCAAAATCCCATCCATTTTTTTCAATGAAATGGAACAAATAATCGTAAAATTTATATGGAACCAGAAAAGACCTCGAGTAGCCAAAGAAATATTGAAAAAGAAAGCCAAAGTTGGTAGCATCACAATTCTGGACTTGAAGCTGTATTACAAAGTTGTCATCATCAAGACAGTGTGGTACTGCCACAAAAACAGACATATAGATCAACAGAACAGAATAGAGAGCCCAGAAATGGACCCTCAACTCTATGGTCAACTAATCTCCAACAAAGCAGGAAAGAATATCCAATGGAAAAAAAGACAGCCTCTTCAACAAATGATGTTTGGAGAATTGGACAGCCACATGCAGGAAAATGAAATTGGACCTTTTCCTTACACCACACAGGAAAATAGACTAAAAATGGATGAAGGACCTCAACGTGAGAAAGGAATCCATCAAAATCCTTGAAGAGAGCATAGGCAGCAACCTCTTCGACCCCAGCCACAGCAACTTCTTACTAGGAACAACTCCGAAGGCAAGGGAAGCAAGGGCAAAAATGAACTATTGGGACTTCATCAAGATCAAAAGCTTTTGCACAGCAAAGGAAACAGTTAACAAAACCAAAAGACAACTGACAGAATGGGAGAAGATATTTGCAAACGGCATATCAGATAAAGGGCTAGTATCCAAAATCTATAAAGAGCTTAGCAAACTCAACACCCAAAGAACAAATAATCCAATCAAGAAGTGGGCAGAAGACATGAACAGACATTTCTGCAAAGACGACATCTAGACGGCCAACAGACACATGAAAAAGTGCTCCACATCACTGGGCATCAGGGAAATACAAATCAAAACCACAATGAGATACCACCTCACACCAGTCAGAATGGCTAAAATGAACAAGTCAGGAAATGACAGATGCTGGTGAGGATGCAGAGAAAGAGGAACCCTCCTACACTGTTGGTGGGAATGCAAGCTGGAAAACAGCATGGAGGTTCCTCAAAAAATTGAAAATAGAGCTACTCTATGACTCAGCAATTGCATTACTGGGTATTTACCCTAAAGATACAAACGTAATGATCCAAAGGGGCACGTACCGGAATGTTTATAGCAGCAATGTCCACAATAGCCAAACTATGGAAAGAACCTAGATGTCCATCAACAGATGAATGGATAAAGAATATGCGGTGTATTTATATATATATATATAATGGAATACTATGCAGCCATCAAAAGAAGTGAAATCTTGCCATTTGTGACGATGTGGATGGAGCTAGAGGGTATTATGCTTAGCGAAATAAGTCAATCGGAGAAAGAAAACTATCATACGATCTCCCTGATATGAGGAATTAGAGATGCAACGGAGTGGGGTTTTGGTGGGTAGGAAAAGAATAAATGAAACAAGATGGGATCAGGAGGGAGACAAACCAAAAGAGACTCTTAATGTCACAAAACAAACTGAGGGGGGCCAGGGGGAGGGGGGGAGGGAGAGAGTGGTGGGTTTATAGACATTGGGGAGGGTATGTGCTATGGTGAATGCTGTGAAGTGTGTAAACCTGGTGATTCACAGACCTGTACCCCTAGGGCTAATAATACATTGTATGTTTATTTAAAAAATTTTAAAAAACACAGTGGAGAGAAAATTGTCAAAACACACAAATTCCAGGAATTGAAAGATTACCAATAATGAGAATACTTATAACCAAAGAGCCAATAAGATAGGTAACAAAGAGGGCACTCACATGAAGGCAAATCACCATGACATTTTAGTCTGTCAGAGAAAAAAGGAAGAGTCTGGAAGTTTAAAACTCACACACACACACACACACACACACACACACTCTCTCTCTCTCTCTCTCTCTCTCTCTCTCTTTCTCTCAGCACGTGAGAGGTGAGGGATCAATATGACATTATATCTCTCAGTAGCAACATGGATCCCAGCAGCATTGCCTTCAAATGCCATGAAACAATGCCCTCGAAAAGCCAAAGGAAAACAGAATTTCTGTTTAGAATTCCATTCCTAGATGAATTTTATGTAGACTATAAATTATGTAGAATATTGACATGTAGAAATGCCAGGTTTAAAAATTATAATCTTCTATGCATTCATTCTTTTTTTTTAAAGATTTTATTTATTTATTTGATAGAGATCACACAAGTAGGCAGAGAGGCAGGCAGAGAGGGGAGGGGAGAAGCAGGCTCCCTGCCGAGCAGAGAGCCTGACGCGGGACTCGATCCCAGGACGCTGGGATCATGACCAGAGCCGAAGGCAGCGGCTTAACCCACTGAGCCACCCAGGCGTCCCTATGCATTCATTCTTGAGAAACCACTAGAAGAAGCTGTATTTATACAAAATGGTGATAGACACCAGGAAATGCCCCAGAGATGGTGAAGGACCACTCTGCATCAAGCTGGGAAAGCATCCAGCATAGACTGGAGGAGAAAGAGTATCCCAGGAAGGATATCTCCAAAGGAGGAAAAAATAAAAGTGAGTGGTGAATTAGTTATGGGATGTGTTTGACCAGTGCTGAGAAGAAGTTTATAGTTCTCCTAAGAAGTTGATGTTCTTAAAGAACGAAGAAAAACCAAAATATGGTAGTTATTAACTCCAGAAAAAAGGAAAAGTTCAAGAAATTGAATTGTAACATATTCTGCAGCTTGGCAGTGAGCAAAGTTAAAATGAAAAAATACTATACATTGACATAAAAATTGTGATGTAATGATTATGGCTTGGGAAAGGGCTTACGGAGGGAGAGGGATTGGAGAGCTAAAAGCTCAGGTTCCACACAGAGAAGTTAGGAAATGATATCTAAAATTAAAAAGAATAAAGTAGTCAATAAAGGAAAAGAATAAACAATAAACATTGTTTAGAAACACGGAAGAAAAGAAACACTTTCAGAAATGGCAGCAAGAGTTGAGGATGACGTTCTCAAGGAAGTGGAATTGGGGGTAGGAGGGGTAGAGCAGAGGCTTTTTGTCGTTGTTGTTGTTGTTATGACTTATAGTATAGTACCAGTGGACGTTTTGACCATGTGCATGTATTGTCTTGGCAAGAATAAAACCAGTTTTTAAAAAGCATGTTAGATTGTGTTTCTTGGCCTGGCAGACAGTTAGATGCTGACATTGCACGAGAAGTAGCTGTTGACTCTGCATCTGGCACAATTCTCTCTGCAGATCAGGATGCTTTGGGACAGCTGGAGCCTGGAGACGACATCATGCCATAAAGTAGCACACTCATATGGCTGCTCTCTGCCTCTTGCATCGTCTGACAGCATCCCAGAGACACTCTTCTGGCCCTGTTGATGCAGGCGGCAGGAAAGTTCCCCACTTTCCAAACCCCACGTGCTGCACCCCACCCCCTTGCATCCGGCCAGCTGGGAGAATCCAGGCAGAATGTGCGCTTTGTGTGGTAGTGTGTGTGGGGAGCAGGTGTTGGGTCAGAAGATCAGCCTGGAGAGACCAAAAATCAGAAGTCAAGCCAAAGGGGCCAAGTCAAGAGGTTTATGAGGTGTCGGGACCCTTGGCTCATTGTTGCCCACCTCTGCTTTAAACAGAACTACCTCCCTTTCTCAGAGAGTCCTCACCATAAAGGACCTTTCCAGTATGATCTGTGGCCAGTTTCAGAGTCTCACGGGATCCAGGGTCTGCTGTTTGAGGAGTAAGGAGGCACTGCCAAATAGTGTATTTGTTCTTTGGGGAGCAGTCCTCTGCTGCTCCCATTCTGCCTGTGAAGTATGTCTGTCTATCTCCAGGTCCAACCATGACTGGCGAGAGACTCCAGATGTGTTACCCCAGATTTATTTCCTTTCTGATAATCACCATGCCCTTGAAATTCCAGGGCCGCATTAGTCAGTGAGGCAGAAAGCAGGGAATCGTCTCAGCCTCAAAGGTGCACGTGGTATTACAGGAGGGAATGAATGGGGCAGTCAAAACCACATGCTGCATATTTGTTTCAAAATGTGCTTTGTGATGTTACATGATTTAGGGGCGCCTAGGTGGCTCAGTCATTAGGCGTCTGCCTTCAGTTCGGGTCATGATCCCAGGGTCCTTGATTGAGCCCTGCATCAGGCTCCCTGCTCGGCAAGAAGCCTGCTTCTCCCTCTCCCACTCCCCCTGCTTGTGTTCCCTCTCTCGTTGTGTCTCACTGTCAAATGAATAAATAAAATAAAATAAAAAAACAAACAAACAGTGATCTCTTTTCAAGCAGGGTTTACCTCTCCAATAAATGTAATGAGCCAATTCGGCTAAAGCAGAGGTGTTCTCAGTTAAAGTGTCAGGTTTTTAACCAGTGGAGAGTGTCATACCTTGAGGTTGTCTTTAAGAATGTGAATTGTATAGGTCGGGGTCGGCAAGGCCAGAAGTTTAAAGGACTAATATTTCTTAGGGCACTTTGGCACTGTTAATAAAGCTGGGAGCTGAGTGGGTTCTGGGGTACCTTATTATGAAGAATTACTTTAAGGAGGAGAGAGAAGCTCTGACCTTTAGTTGTTATTAATGGCTGTCATACCTGCGCTTATTTTATTTGGTCATAAACTTTTCTGTGCAAGTGGTGACTGGTATCATCCCTTCCTTCAGCTGTGTAAAAACTGAGGGCCAAAGAAGTTAAATCACTCACCCAGAGTCAGGCAGCTGGTAACTGGGGCAGACAGTATCCATACACAGGTATGTCTGATTCCAGAGGTTGGATTCATCAAGACTCTGGTCTGCAAGTGACGGAAACCACCTCCAGCTGGGGTAAGCAAAACAGATGTGCTATCTGGTATAAGTGATCCTGGGTCCAGCACGGTTCTTACAAAGTCTCCATCTCTTTTCTTCACTGTGTCTGTGACGTCTGATTCATCAGATGGCCTCCTCCTCTTGGGAGGGGGCAAGAAGATGGGGGGGTAGGGATAGGAGAGGACGGCTCTAGACAGCTTCAGATTTTCATCTGCCCAGCTTGGGATCTCTGTGAAAAGAGACAGCTTTGGTCTCCCTTTATTCTAACTGAAAACTGCAGGGAAGAGCTCTGATCCGCTGGCTCGAACCACATGTCCATTTTTGGGGCCCATGCACGGCATCCAGAAAGCAGCTGACTGACTGGCATTCCCACCTGACTCACATGTGGTGGGTAGAGGGGGATGGGTGTGTGGCAGGAGACCTTGAGCAAGTCAAAACCAAACCAGAGCACTCACTTGGTAAGCCTCTATGACACCACAGGTCTCCTATTAATATACCTGAGAGCGTGTCTCCTATTAATATACCTGAGAGCATGTCTCAACTCAGTAGCAGAAAGGGTGAGCTCCTGGGCCAGCCTCGCCACTGGAGAGGCCATGTCTTTGAAAGCCATTGAGAGAGCTAGTAAAGCAGAACCCCAGGGCTTTGTGTAGAGAGGCTTCTGGTAAGGCTCGAATAATCCCCAGCCACCCCAGAGCAACTGCAAGTGCAAATAGGAGGACGCTTGTGTTGTATGGAAACTAGGAAGTTAAAGGAACTAGGAAATCATCAGTGTGACAGGTGTCTGATGACACTTAGGATTCTGTTTCTTTGTTGGACGGCTTCTTAGGTTTTTAGATGCTTGTATCATTAGAAGGGAATCAAATCAAAAAGGTGTGTGCATTGATAAGCTTGATCTCGATAAAAAGAAATAGAATTTGCAGGGGAAAGATACAGGAGGGCCTGGTGTAATCCAAGACTGCCAAGACATCACCTGCCTTGTGCTCTCCTCGGAAGAAACATGGAGCTCTCAGACTTGCAGTTATAGGGGTGTGGAGGTGCCTGTGTCTTGGTCCACGGAAAAGAAAGCTTGGGAAAAGAAAGCTTGCCGTAGAAAGTGGTCACAGAGGGAGACTTTCAGCATCAGCCCCTGAGGACATGTGTGGCGTTACTGAGCCAGTTTGAGGAACAGTTTTTAACATTCTGATTTCATTTCTCATGGAACCTCTTTTGTCCTCCTCGTTTCACCACTTGGACTAGGGGCAGGCTGCATCCAGCAGCCTCAGCCTCTCGCTAATTGCTGTTTTTGGCCGGGCTGATCTCTTCCTGATGGATTCTGTGTGTTCAGTTAAGGCCTTTGACTTTTGGCAACGGGATAATTCAGAGTGCCTGCCTGTCTACAGGGCTTCGTGCCAGTTGCTGACACAGACTCAGGCCCCTAAGTGTGGTCATGCCATGCCCACGGCTCACCCTTCAGTCTTCACCCTCATAATATACCCATGATGTCAGTTTTATAGACATTTTTTGCGGTCTGATTTGTTTGGGGTATTGATGTTTTCATTCTCCTTTCTGGGCATCATATCCATTTATTATCTGAGTGAGCTTGGACTTACAGATGGGGCAGAGATTTCTTCTTGAACTATCTCCGCGGCACCATTGGTCTATTTCCTATTCTTTTTTCAGTTTTCAAATCACCAGCCCTGATCTAGTCATCACTGATCATAGGGGAATTTATTTATTATATAGGAAGCTGCCTCAACATGGGGTAATTAGTTCAGAGTCATGTGCTGTAGGCAGTCAGGGAATTATAAGCAGGTAGACAGTCATGTGGCAGCATCGACGTTTCCAGCTCAGGGGGGACATCCACCTAACAGGTTTCTGTAATGTCCATCTGCCGGGCTCAGCCTTTCCCACCATCGATTCAGTGACTTAACAAGATTCAAACAGATATCCCTTGGCAATATCTCAAGTCTGCTGTTTTCCGCCCTGAGGTCTTTTTCACTCATGGCTCACGGCTTCTCTGTGAGAAGCTCTCCAGCGTCCTGCTGGGTTGCCTATTTTCACCCTGGCCCCAGTGCAGTCCTGGTTTCTCTCCTCCTGGTCTCCCTCCATCTCCAAGGGGGCAGAGCCTCACGACCATCTCATGCCCCACCTGGCTGATACATTGGCATTGCAGGACACATACTGGGACAGGCCTGTCCAGGAACAAAGGACTTGTAGGAGATCATCAAAAACAGCAACATCGGGGCACCTGGGTGGCTCAGTGGGTTAAGCCTCTGCCTTCGGCTCAGGTCATGGTCTCAGGGTCCTGGGATTGAGCCCCACATCGGGCTCTCCGCTAAGCAGGGAGCCTGCTTCCCCCTCTCTCTGCCTGCCTCTCTGCCTACTTCTGATCTCTCTCTGTCAAATAAATAAATAAAATCTTTACAAAAAAACAAAAAAGAGCAACAGTATCCCCTCCCCCACTTCCTACTGCTCATCAAGCTAAGATGGGAGATATGTTACTCTGAGTCCTGCCAGGGCTGTCGAGACAGGGAATCTGTCACTGGGCTCAGCCTGCGGTAGCCTGTCCTGGGCACCTTGGAATAGGCTGAAAGCCCTTCACACACGTCCGAGAAAAACCAAGAGACTTAGTGCCTTAAGAATGTCTCACTTTCAGTCAGTAAGTAAATCTCAAAACCACACCAGCTTCTGAAGAAAATGTCTTTCAAATATGACAGGCGGGTGTCATTGCAGCTGAGTCGGCTGCCCACTTTTTCCTCATCAATCAACATGTGCACAATGAGTCCCCATTCCCTTTAAAGGCCTTTTGAGGACATTTTATGGAGCCGGAGCACAGTTTTACTATTTTAAATTATTGTAAGGGTTATGGTTACTGTATCTTTATTTTTATGACAAGTTATTGGTTATGCTCTTGATTTATTCGATCCCAGGCTTTTATTCAAGAACACAACCTCCAATTAAATGTGGTTACTGTGGCAAAAATATGATTCTCCTTAGAATGACCCTCTGTGGGGCTGTTTCCAAAAACTCATTATGGTGAGAAGTCAGGGCTGCCTGTTCGTGTCCATGAGCATGTCTCCTTGTGGTCACTTGGTTTTCCTGTATGGAGGATTAGACGGTATGAAGGCTGTGGGCTGGACCCAGAGGAGACTGGAGGGAAAAAGGGGAAGCTAAGTGGGTCACCATTCAGAGGCATGTTACCTCAGTATACTACCCAAGGGCCCCTGATGGAAGGCACCTTAGCTATCAGGAGCTGTTTTCTCTTCAGTGAAAGAAGGAATTACAACCTGAAGGGGCTAGGAAGCCAAGCCAGTCCTAGGACTCCGGCCTTGGCCCTCAAGCTGCCCTCCCTTATCACAGTGAACATCCCAGAGGTGTCTTGGGCACACATATGACACTAATCATCTCATCTTAGACTGTTCGGGTTGCCATAACAGAAATACCATGGACTGGGGGCTTAAACAACAGAAATTTATTTCTCATAGTTCTAGTGGCTAGGAGTCTGAGATCAAGGAACTGCTAGATTCAGTATCTGCTTGCTTTCGGGTTCGTAGACAGCTGTCTTTTGGGTTCATAGACAGCTCTCTCGTGCTATGTCCTCACAAGGTGGAAGGGGTGAGGGAGCTCTTTAGCATACCTCTTGTAAGGCCACTAATCCCATTCATGCAGGCCCCAGTTTCACAACCTAATCACCTCCCAAAGGCCCTATCCTAATACCTCCCAATACCATCACATGGGGAGTTAAGTTGCAACTTAGGAATTTTGGAAGGACCCAAGTATTTGGTCTATAGCACTGCCCTATCGTTACTCTGGGGGAACGACCCAAGGCTTGAGTACGGCATGGCCGTATGTTCTATGAACCCTTTGGCCTTTTCTTTTTTTTTTTTTTAATATTTTATTTATTTATTTGATAGACAGAGATCACACAAGTAGGCAGAGAGGCAGGCAGAGAGGGGAGGGGAGAAGCAGGCTCCCTGCCAAGCAGAAAGCCCGACGCGGGACTCGATCCCAGGACGCTGGGATCATGACCCGAGCCTGAAGGCAGCGGCTTAACCCACTGAGCCACCCAGGCGTCCCTCTTTGGCCTTTTCTAAAAGTGGGGAACAGATATTGCTTTAACCTAGAAGAGACTTAGTGTCACTTAGGGGAAGACAATTATCACTGCTTTAGGTTCTACAGCATTGTCTCACCAAAAACATGAATTTACAATGAGGAATAGAGAGACAATCAAGTCACCTTGGAGACCAAAACTGTGGTCCCAGATCTCCACTTAATCTGCCATTTGCTGGCTAATCATCGACTTCTTTGGGCCTCTTTCCTCAGCTCTCTGGGTTCAATACTATGATGGACTTCGCATGCCGTCCCTGACACTGTGGAGCCCCACCTAGACCCCCTTCACCATGCCAGTAAACTCATTCCCAACAACTATGTTGGCTAAGGATTTGCAGATGGGGTTCCCTGAAATCCCTATTTCAGGTCCTGCTTCAGGGTACCCCAACCCAAGACGCTTCCCTCATAGGGTTGTAAGAATCAAATAAGATTCTATATGTGAAGGTCCTCTAAAAACTAAATATCAATGGGATTTTCCATGCGGCCTTGGATTAGACTGTAAAAATGCTCACTGTGACTTCTTGGCTGAAAGCCTGTGATGAAGGCAGATAAGTCTCCCAGGAAACGCAAGGCTATTGTCTTGCATCCCAGGGGTGTGAGCCCAGGCTTCTTTCTCTTCCCCACCGAGGAGCCCAGGATAGTGGGCAGACAGTAAAAATGGGTTTCTTTGAAGCTGATTGTCTTTAGGTAATATTACATAGTGGTTGAACAAGTTTTTCTCCTATTGGGAAGAGAAGAACTGGAGTTGCAAATCATTTCAGACCTGGGAACCCGAGTTTCAGCTACAAGGTGGTACAAAAGTTCCACTAGAAGCTGCAACTTTCTAAGAGGCTCCAGTTTCAGCATCTTTAAAAATCTAAAATTTATTTTAATAGGGCATCTCAGAGGTAAATTGGTGGGAGCAAGGGGTGGTGTAGAAAGCAAAAGGAAAATTCAAAGGAAGGAGGGAATCCAGTTCCTAAGGACTGAAACACTTGCCATGTCCCCAGTTAATCATTGATGCTCACAGGCCTGCAGGCCACCAGAGTCCACCCTGCTGCAGGGGGCCAGAGTACTTGCTAATGGAATGCTAACCATGCCTTTGGTGCAGTTAATGATTTCTCTCCTCCCACTACAATGCTCTACACTCTTTTTCTCTGAAGCTCACAGAAGGCTGTGTAATCATCTTCTGGAGGTTAGGCTCATTATGTCTAACGTGGTAGAGGAGAAGATCATGGTGATTCGCAAACTCAAGATAGCACCAGACTTCCGAGGGCTTCCTTTTGTAGGAAAGTGTATCTTTCCTTAGTTGTTTTCTAAAAACATGCTTTAATGAAGTAATTGTTGTCTGATGTTCCTCTACCTGAACCTTTGCCAAGATAGCATCATGGGATGACATGATTTTATATGGGTACCCAACGTTTGTCATCATCAAAGATGCATAGTGTTTATTTGTAGAGTGCTTCTATTTCCATTGTGTGGAATGGAAGCCCTTGGGGGCCTCAACAAATTAATGAATGTGGTGCTATATGTTCATTACACATGCTAATATAAAAGAAATGTGATGCCTGGGTGGCTCAGCTGGTCGGACGTCTGACTCGGTTTTGACTCAGGTCATGATCTCATGGGTTGTGGGATGGAGTCCCATCTCGGGCTCCACGCTCAGGGTGGAGTCTGCTTGAGAGTCTCTCTCCCTCTGCCCCTCCCCCACCTCATTCTCTCTCTCTCTCTCTCTCTCTCTCCCTCTCTTTCAAATAAATAAATCTTAAAAAAAAAAGGAAACATGTAAATTTTCATCTACATTTTTTTTTAAAGATTTTATTTATTCACTTGACAGAGATCACAAGTAGGCAGAGAGGCAGGCAGAGAGAAAGAGGAGGAAGCAGGCTTCCCGCTGAGCGGAGAGCCCGATGCGGGGCTCGATCCCAGGACCCTGGGATCATGACCTGAGCTGAAGGCAGAGGCTTTAACCCACTGAGCCACCCAGGTGCCCCATCATCTACTTTTTTTTTAACTTCACAAAGGCCAGGTATGGTATTTGCAGAAATACCAGAAAATAATTGTTCAGTAAAGAAAAAGAGGAGAGATCCAGAGACAACCACCGGTAACCCATTGTTTCATATTATAACAGATGTCAGAGCTTATCTGTCCAAGTGAATGGGGACACCTCACCACCACCCACCTCAGAGAGGGTATGAGTGCTTTGGTGACAAACACTGTTGACTGCTTCGGGGGGATAGACTTCAGAATCTCAGCATTCCCTCATGAATATGGCTTAGATTTTAGTAGGAAAGGGATTTTTTGTTTCTAGAATTTATAATATTTATAAATTTATAATTTATTTATTATTATATTATTATTAATTATTTATTATTAACAATATAATATTATTTATTATTATAAATTTGTTATTATTTATAAAGTTGAATTTATAAATAAGATGGGCAATATTGATTTGAAATTTTGATTTTGTTTTGTTTTGTTTTTTGTTCTTTTTTTTTTTAAATTGAAGCCCTACTACAAATTAGTGAGGATGGGGAGGCGGGCCTTGTGAGATTTATAAAGTTGTGCTGATGGGTGACTATGGAATAACCAAAGAGGGGATTGTTCACTTTGGGGATTTTCCCTGTGTTTCTGGGCTTCCTTCCCAAGGAAGACATCTGCATCCTGGCTACTGAGAAATGGGTTTGAGGATGAGCTGGAGGCGGGATGCCTGGGAAGGGAGGTGAGCACAGTCCAACAATGACCCCTGAAATTGTTAGCACAGTTGTTTCTTGCACAGGCGTGTTCAGGGAGCTCACTGTGTTTGGATGCCAAGCTTGGATGCTCTCCCCTGTGCTAATATAGCATCTTTGCTGACCTTACTGGGGTGTGAGGGGGTCATTGAAGGCTTTCTTTGTGAATTCCGTTTGGGGTCATCCAGCAAATTTTGGTTTTGTTCCATCCATATTCGCTGTCTCCTATCTTGCAGTGAATAAACATGTAAAAGCTATTGCTACCACCATTTTATAACGCAAACAGCTTCTTTCTCAGGAGACTTCTGTGTTGTCTGCTGTGCATTTTCCAGTGCTAAAATCTCTTCATTCTGGGTCCCAGGCTGTGCGTTGATGGGCCAGTCTGAACCCCACTCCTCTGAAGATCTGCCCATTCTCATGGGCCTGCTGAGTTTCAGGGCTTAAAGGAAACTTCTTTGTCTGAAACTCAAGGTGATGTCTTTCTCTTAATTTTTCCCTCATTGGGGAAATATCTTCTCTCCAGACAAGTCACTGTAAGGCTCACATGTGTCGGGTACTTAGAAGAGTGCTTAATACTTAGCACTCAACAGATGTTAGCTGCTGACTAGTATTGGAGACAGAGTGGTCTAAAGCCACATTGCTCCATAAAAACATCAAGCAAGGGGCACCTGGGTGGCTCAGCGGATTAAAGCCTCTGCCTTTAGTTCAGGTCATGATCCCAGGGTCCTGAGATCAAGCCCCACATCAGGCTCTGTGCTCAGCAGGGAGCCTGCTTCCTCCTCTCTCTATCTGCCTGCCTCTCTGCCTACTTGTGATCTCTGTCAAATAAATAAATAAAATCTTAAAAAAAAAAATCAAGCAAAAGCACAGGTGTAGTTGTAACTTTTCTATTACCCCTTTAAAAAAAAAGGTGAAATTAATTTTAACAACATATTCCACTTGGGTTAAGTGGAATGACCCTACGTGTCAAAAATACGATCTTTCGACAGGTAGTCCATATTTTCAAATTATCAAAGATAATTTTACGTTCTTTCTTTCATCAAGTCTTCAAAACCCAATGTGTCATTTACACTTACCGTACAGCTCAGTTAGGACCAGCCACATTTGGAGGGCTCCACAGCCATGTGTGGCTAGCGTGGCTTCCATCCTGGGCAACTCAAAGGTGAGTTCCAGAGACCAGAAGCATTGGCATGGCCCGAGACCTTGTCTGAACTAAAGCATCTCAGGCCCCGCGCCAGACCCAGAGAAGCAGAATCTGCATTTTAATGAGTGATTTATTGGCATGTCCAAATGGGAAGCACTGGTCTGGAATGCCCACGCTCAGTCCTCACCCTCTGGAATTCTGATTTAATTGGTCCAAGGTAGGAACTCGGTAGTGGCATTGTTTTTAAGCTTCCTCTGGGAATTCCAATATGCAACCAGACTTGAATCACCTGTGTAGTGGGCTCTGGAGCCAGGATACCTGGCTCTGCCATTCTACCTTGGAGACCTCGGGAATCTACTACAAGACGCTCTGTGCCTCCGTTTCCTTAGGTCATGGAAGTTGTATCTGCTTCAAGGAATGTTATGAGTTAATGAGGAGTTAAGACGTGTAAAGCACTCAGAACCACACCTGGCACATAGGAACCACTCCTGAAGTATAAGCTCTTCTTACCCTTTCTTCTTCTCCTTGAAGGTCCGGGGTTACCCAGAACCCCACGTGACGTGGCACCGAAATGGGCAACCCATCACCAGTGGGGACCGCTTCCTGCTGGACTGCGGTGTCCGGGGATCTTTCAGCTTTGTGATTCGTGCTGTCCGGGAGGAGGACAAAGGAAAGTATACCTGTGAAGCCACCAATGATAGTGGTGCCCGCCAGGTGACTGTGGAGTTGACGGTGGAAGGTGAGTTTCAGGAAGCGAGAGCCATGGTGGGAGGTGAGCTATCCACTTGCCCAAGGCCTGCAGCTCCTGCTTCTGCCCTCTGTTGGGCAGAAGAGAAATGCACAAGAGAAAGCACACCCATCCCCATCCCTGAACTCAGGACCATTTAATGAGGGAGACATTCCGGGGAATGAGGGAGACACCCTAGGAGTCACGTCAAACTCATGTCACCTCACTCTGCTACTGAGAGTAGCCTTCCCATGGCTTCCCCTCACACTGAGGCTGAGACCAGACTGCCCCGCCTGGCTCTCTAGACCCTTCCACCACTCCCGGCCAGGCCCCCTGCCCTTCCTTGAGCTAGCCTCAGAGCCTTCCCCTGCCATTCCCTGTCAAAGCAAGAGCTCCGTCCACGTCCACAGCCCTCACCTCCTTCAGGTCTCTGCTCACATGTCCCCTCCTTACCGACCCTTTCTGACCACCTCAACCCTAGGACTCTCCATCCTCTCACTCTCCCTCAATAGTTTCTTCTAGCACTCTTCCTGCTTCTCATTTCTTTATTCTGTCCTCCACCCTCACCTCCAAGTAGAAAGTAGGAGGCGAGGCTCTTGATATTGATTAGGCTGTATCTCTAGCATCTAGAAAACTTCCCGGCATAGGATAGATCCTGAGATATTTGGAGAATGAACGAAGAGTGTTTCTTATCCTCCTTATAAAGTAATACTCGCCTTTCTATACAAATGTTGTAAACCTCAGAAAAATATATAGGAGATAAATATACCAGTATGTTAACACTAATTATTTTTTCTCCCCCCCCCCCCCCCCCGTGTACTGAAGAGATTCTATCAACTTTATTAATTTTAAAACTTCCAGAAAAAACATTTGGCCACCGGTAAAACTGTTTCTTTTGCCGATAGTGTAACCCCCGCATGCTGAAGCCCCCACCACCACTGGGGGGACCATTTTCAGTTCAGGCCACTGGCTGCTGCTTAAAGGCCTGATGTCCAGAAGGACATGGGCATGGGGGTTTGTCAGACCCTCAGGGGTACGACAAGGTTCCCTCGACCCTCCCAGGCCTTTCTAAGGGCTAATAAGCCAGAAGTCCCGTCTCACTTTCTTCCCTCTCAGGGGACAGTGTTCCCAGCCTGGTTTCGAGGGACACTGTATGTGAGGATTAAGGTAGCCAGGAAAGGTTCCAGAAGGGGTGAGGCACACCTGGGCCAATGTTTTCCCTGCTTCTCTACATCATGGAAATACAGACAGGCTGTTTCACGGAACAGAATGTACATAGTTTGGATGCTTTCCCCAAATTCTTTAACCGAGTGACTCATTCCTTTCAATGACCTTCAACTGCCTGTGGGCTGGAGCATTCCAGATGGAAAGTGGCCCCTGAGCAGAGTCTCTGAATGGCCCTCACCTAGGACAGTTCCGGTACTGTGCTTTCCCCTGTACTTTTCAATATCCAGACTTTGAGTTGAGGCTCACAAAGAAAAATTACTTTCCCCCCTGTATTAGTCAACTCAAGCTGTCATAACAAAATACTGTACACTACATGGCTTCACTAACAGAAACTTATGTTCTCATAGTTCTGGAGGCTGGAAGTCTGAAGTCAAGGTGCAGCTGGGGTCTAGTTTCTGGTGAGAGCTCCCTTCCTGGCTCGCAGATGGCCCCTGTCGTTGTCCTCACAACGACAGAGAGAGCACTCCAGTGACTCTTCCTCTTTTTACTAGGGAAACAGCTCTGCTAGAGTAGCGCCCCACCGTTATGACCTCACTGAACCTTTATCACCTTCTCCCAGGCCCCGTCTCCAAATACAGTCACAATGAGGGTTAGGACTTCAACATAGGAATTTGGGTGCTGACACAAAAATTCAGTCTATAATACCCCTTTTCTGGCTTTCTGTTTATTGCCAGGGAAATGGAAATTATGAGTCAGGGGTCCAAGGTGCTGGTCCCAACTTTTGCCAATCATATGTATAACTTTAAACCTCTGAACCTCTGTTTCTGCAGATAAAGGGTTTAAATTCAGTGATGTCTGTAGATTGTGCTAGACTTTGTTTTCTGTGATCCGTTTGAAAGGAATGGAATGGGTTAGGCACACAGAGGAGGTATATAAACCCCAGGTAATATGAAATCTTTCTTTCAGTTGCCATTATTGAGGAAGTTAGGGCTGACGACCTACTAAAATTTTTCCTGCTTAGCTGAGACGTGGGCAACAGGGAGAAAAGAAGGCAGGAGAGCTCTCAAGAAGGCTCCCAACCCTGTGCCCTCTCCTTTGGTTTTCATGTGGGGATACTCAGGCCCAGACCACTGAAGATGTTTCATGTCTTCTAATCCTAGGACAAAGAGAATGGCCTAAAGGCCGCAGCATCTTTAAATGTGAGTGGGCCTGTATGCATTCTGCTTCCACAACAAAGGCCAGTTTCAGCTGGTGTGTGACTTAAGACCACTGCATAGACCACAGGCCTGGAAGGAAGGCTGAATTCTTATAAAGGGGCTCCAGCAGCCACCTGCCTTCTCACCAACTCTGTGCTGTGCTCCTTATTCAGAAAGAGCAGAGGTCCTAGACTGAAGAGTATAATTCATATGTGAAGACTTTCGACGCCCTAGTGGTTCAGATCGGAAGGCACTATTGTTAAATGGTCTTGGATTTTACCTCCACTGATTCCTAACTCTGGGGCACCTTCACCTTTTGGAGCCTTATTTCCTTTTCTGTAAACGGGAACCCACAGCTGCCCCATGGGTTGTGTAAGGATCGGTGCAGCACTGGCAAATAGTAGGTATCTGGTAAATGAGGCCTTGTAGAATTTGAACCTGCTGTTAATATCCTGAGAACTACGTCCAGAGAGAAATCTTTGCATGGAGAATAGAGGAATATATTCCCTCGTCTGATCTCCTGTTTGGTAACTGGGGCCAGGAAACATGTAACGTCTTTCATGAACACAAGTGCCTCAATGATAGGACTGTTCATCGCCTTAGACATTGGGATGCAGCCCTGCAGGTTGCCCCACAAGGGCTCTATGTGGCCAGTCCTGACACTCACCCACCTCCAGGGGGCTGCTCACAGAGACTGGGTACAGACAAAAAAGAGACATAGCACCTGCCCTCTGGGAGCTTTCGTCTCTAATAGAGGGGCCACAGACCTGTTCTCCAGCAGAGCTGTCCATAGAAATACAATGTGAGCTACACACATAATCTTAAGTTTTCTAGTAGCCACATTAAAGAAAACAGGTGAAGTCAGTTTTAATAAAATATCTTACTTAACCCAGTATATCCAAGATAGAATCAACATAAAATTATTAAGGTAATATTTTACGTTTTTTAGGCTTTGGGGGATATTTTGCACTTACAGCAACATCTTGATTCAGACTAGTCCTATCTCAAGAGCTCAGTGACCACCTATGGCTAATGCCTATCATTTTGGATGGCACAGCTCTAGTAGGTCCCACTGGAATAGGGATAAACAAGGCTTACACAGAGAAAAAAGAAAATCCACATATATGAGCAAGGTGGTGAGTGGTCCTGGGTAGTCACTTCCACAGAGTGAGCCTAGAACTTGGGGTGCAGTGAGAAGCAGGGCTGAAGTGACGGGTATGCCCCAGACTTGATGGTCTGAGTCTCAGAGGCCCTTTGTGACCCTTAATTTTAAAACTTGAGCTCAGGAGCCTAGGGTAAGCCAAACTGGCAGGCCCAGAAGAGGTCCAGGCCCCAGGATGGCTCATACTCACCTTACAGGTGAGTGTAAACCTGTAACTCCTCTGAGTGCAAATGCAGAGACCCACGGATCCCCCCAGGAATCTTGTTGAAAATGCAGATTCTGATTCCACGGGTCTGGAGTGGGGCCTGAGTGTCTGTGGTTCTAACCAGTACCAGGTGATGCCCATGCTGCTGGTCCCTGCATAACACTTTGAGAACAAGGAAGGATTCAATGACCGATGTGATATATTTAGCCCAATACAGTGATTCTCTAATGTAAGCATATATTGAATCACCTGAGAGGCTTCTGGAACCACACACTGCCAGGCCTTGCCCCAGAGTTTCTGATTTAGTAGGTTGGGATGGGCTCAAGAATTTTCATTTCTTTTTTTTTTAATTTTTAAAAAAGATTTTATTTATTTATTTGACAAAGAGAGATCACACGTAGGCAGAGAGGAGGAAGCAGGCTCCCTGCCAAGCAGAGAGCCCGATGCAGGACTCAATCCCAGGACCCTGAGATCATGACCTGAGCCGAAGGCAGAGGCTTAACCCACTGAGCCACCCAGGTGCCCAAGAATTTTCCTTTCTAACAAGTTTCTTGGTGATGCTGCTGCTGCATATGGGTACCAATGCTTCGAGAACTAGTTGGCTAGTCCTTATACTGACTGTCAGGGGACTCCAGGAAACAGAATAGATCATACCTATATATGTGGAAAGAAATTCATTACAAGAAATTGGCTCACACGACCATGGAGGCCGACAGGTCCCAAGATCTGTAGTCCGGAAGCTGGAGACCCAGGGGAGTCAGTGGTGTAGTTCCAGTCCAAGTCTGAAGGCCCAAGAGCCAAGAGAGTTGATGGGGTTGTTTTATGCAAAGACCAGCAGACTCCAAAACCAGAAGAGCTGATGTTTCAATCTAAGTCAACAGCAGAGAAAATACCCATGTCCCAGCTCAGAGGCAGTCACATGGGAGGAATTCCTCCTTGTTTGGGGGACGCTTCACCTTTTCCTTCTATTTGGATCTTCAACTGATTGGGTGAGGCCCACCAACATTAGTGATGTCAATCTGTTTTACTCAATCTACTGATTTCAATGTTAATCTCATCCAAAAACACCCTCATGCAGGGGCTCCTGGGTGGCTCATTTGGTTAAGTATCTGACTGCTGCTTTCAGCTTGCTTTCAGTCATGATCTCAGGGTTGTGGGATCCAGCCCCAGGTCAATCTCCACACTCAGCATGAAGTCTGCTTGTCCCTCTCATTCCACCCCTGTCCTCCCTGCTTGCCTGGGCACTCTCTCTGCCTGGGCTGGAAAGGCAGAATGGGAACACGTGCACACAAGTTGTGAGAAAGCAGCCACAAAACCAGGAGAAGATGTGTAGAGAATGGGTATAATACAACCAGAGCTAGCTTGTATCCAGTCCTTCCTCCATGTCACTGGCAAGATTGGGATTGATCATCCTGAGGACAGATGCAACCATGTTCCAATCTGCACCTGTAAGGGGCATGGCGATGAGCATAAAACATGATTGCCAGGTGCTTGCCCCTTTTGCAGGCCTGTGGTCATGGCAGGTGTCATTAGGGTGACCGTTTATTTGGTTTATGCCTACTTGGCCAATGTCATGATAAATCGAGCCTCCTTTGACTTTCAGAAGGATCCCAGTTTAGATAATAACTTACATGGTTGTCCTGGCCGTGCTTGACACGTCCAGTACCCCGAGCAGTGAGGAAGCTATAGGGGTGACATTTTATTCTAGGGGGAGAGGAGTAGAAAATCAATACTTTCAGAGGATGTGGATCAAGGTTATTTTCATCTCTGGAAAATAAATAAAGCCATTAACCACTCTGTATTGGAATGCAATGAACAATTTTTTTAAAAGTAAATTTTAAAATAATGAATACGTATTCACTGGGGAGTAGATTTGGACAGAAGGTCCCTCTTCTTAGGGAGTTTTCTTTGAAATAAATAGGAGGGACCAAAACCTAGCTCCTCTCCTCCCCCCACACATTCTTTTCTGGACCTGGCCTTGGCCATCATCACTCTTCTCTCTCTATTATGTACTCCATCCTTCGAATGGAATCCTCCTCCCCCACTATGGACTTCTTTCCCCAGCTTCCCCCCCCCCCCC
>RCUC01118148.1:0-20663 GCA_003697995.1 Taxidea taxus jeffersonii
GGCCTGAGGACTCAGATATCCCTCAAAGGAAAGACTAGTTTTCTTCAACATCTCAAAGGGCATGGAGCCACATTGACAGAATTTCCCCTGGGGGAAATGGTTGTGAATCAAGGGTTTAGTTATCTGGAACAGGACAGGAGGACTTTACCAGAGGTATGAGAGCTCAGAAAGGATTTCACACTTAGATCTTTCTTGATCGAATGAGCAACTGGGAGATGAATCAAAAGAAAGAATTAACAAATGAAAAAGGCCCAGTGTATAATAGGTTGGTGATAACTGTTGGGTTCAGTTAATCATGGACATGAGCCTAAATTTTTAAAAAATCTTATAAAAGAAGATTGTAACAAAGAGATTATAAATTTAGAAGATAACAGTAAGAGGGCAAACCTCTGAAAACAGTTACTCTAAAGAGACGGTGTCACAGACCAATAAACAGATGGTGAAATCCTTGTTCTACTGGTAGTCAAGAGAACAACATCTATGGGATTTTCTGATTAAAATCCTTACTGAAGAGAAAAGTTGTAAAAATGAGAATAATTCGTCCAGATTGACTATGGGGTGAAATTTGACCAATGCCAGCGAGAATTCTATGTCAGTTCTATGGTATTTGATAAGGGATTTGGAATGCTTTAAAACTATGACATACCTTCAAGTTTAAAAGTCCTAAAACTGTTTATACTCTTTCAGTAATCTCAGGAATCTATAATTTCCTGCACTAAAAGGTTCAGGATTACTTACAGTAGCAAAAAATTCAGAAATAACCTAAATGTCAGCCAGTAATGGAGTGAGCCTGCTTTGTTTGTCCTCGATAGTATTCAGTGAATCTCTTTTCATGTCAGTGAAAATACAATTTTCATATTAAACAGAAATTTTAAATGACATGAAGTTCTTTTTGTAAGACACACATCCCCATATGCACAAAAGGCTCATTGGAGAAGGGATTGTTTTGCTGGTGAGGTCTTTCAGGTGAAGCCTCGTTGGGGCTACATCCCAACCAGTTGGATGCGGAGAGAGAGAAACATGGAGAGCTTACAGATTTTTGGATTGGATCCATACAGTGTCAGGTGCAATCCTGCAATGTCCAAAGGCAGGATGGTATTTGCTGTCTACACCCTTCTCCAAATAAAGCTGGACTCTCATATCTGTCCGTACATGGAATATGTAGGGATTAAGAGCCGGAAACCTGTGGGAGGGAAGAACAAAGTCTGGTGGGAGAGAGCAACAGAGCTTACTTTCCTCCCATTTGTTTCCAGAATGAGTATTCCCACGTGTTCGCACAGACCCTTGAAATTACCCTGTAAAGATCATTTCCTTATTTTTCAAAAGAGATGATTCAGGAGAATGGGGATGGCTTTCTCCAAGTTGTGCATCCAGCCAGCGGGAAGCCAGACAGGTCTGTGTTCAGGGCATATAACTGATACCCGCTATCTCTGGCTCCAGGGACAGTTAGAAAGGAAATGGTTGATTCTAAGTATAGAATCCTGTCAAATCTGAGAAACTGTGACTTTGTTGGAAAGTACTCTTCTTGAGGTCACAAATGCCATTGCCTCCAGGGCCAGGTTTGAGCCGGAAATGGATAAGGGAGACCAGGGACTGGTTTTACAGAAAGGGGGTGACAGCTGGGATGAACCGAAGAAGGCCTGTTCTCCCTGAAGATACACTGTATGGACCAAACAAAACACATCTGTGCACAGTCTCTAGGCAATGGTGCCAAGGGGCATTGGGGTCTAGAGCAGATCCTGTGTCGTCATCTTAAGTTGTATTCAGTCTGAGGGAAGTGGGCTGAGGAAATCTAAATAAATGAGGGTGGAACTCTCTGTATAAAGCAGAGAGAGGAAACTGGCTCAGCCTACTCTATTTTCCCTAGAGAGGCCCCAGCTTGGAGGCATTCAGGTGTTCCCATGCCCTAAACCGACCATAGAGAGTGCCCCAGGCCCGGAGAGGGACGGTGTGTTTGCCCGAACCACACAATGAGACTTCCACCGGACATCCTTTAGTTATGGCTGCTTTCCACACCCACACATCAGTGCAAATGTGGATGGAACTGTACAAAGTGTTACTTACTTTATTTGTATGGAAAATGCCAATGGTATCTGTAACTCGACCTCCTTAAAGTTAGGGGAGTTCTCAAGGTAGGCCTGGAGGAGTCGAAAGTCTGTGATCTGTACTCTGGGTGAAAAAACAGCACAACAGGGAAGGTTATGACTCTAGCTGTAGATGGACCCCACTTTGTGCAAAGGCAGGTCCCCTGCAGAGCTGAAGTTGAACGTATGCAAAGATGGCTACTGACTCATTAATCATGTAATTTATTGCATAGCTGTTATGCTCAGGGAATATGGTCTTGAGCAAAAAGAACCTGTTGCCTTAATGCATCACAGAATGGTCATGTCTAGCTCTTTGGCCAACACCAAGCAGGCTGGAATAAATGAGTGAATAAATAATGAGTAGAAGACGGAAAGCTACAGACAGCTTGGGCAGAGCGTATATGTGTAAAACAAGAAACGCAGTAAGTGAATGCATACAGAATGTGTTAGGTGATGGATGCAGTGAAGAAAAAGCCTAGTGGGATCAGGTGAAGAGGATGACACTGGGAGGAGTGATATTTTAGAGCGTCAGGGAATGCTTCTCACAGCAGGTGACACTGAGGCAGGGTCATGAATGAAGTTAGGGTCATGAGGATAGCTAGGGGAAGAAAGGACCAGGCAGAAGACAGAGACAGTGCATAGGCCCTGAAGCTGGAGCAGCAACGGGCTCAGTGTGGCAGGTGGGTAGGGGGGACGGGAGAGGGCAGTCAGGGCTGGGTCACAGGGGGCCTGTGGGCCAATGGTAAGACCTTTGGGTTTGGTTCTGAGCAACTTGAAGACATTGGAGGGTTTGAGCAAGAGAGTTACAGTGTTTGGCTGACTTCTTAGAATGAGGCTTCTGGGTATGGATGGAACAGAATGGAGTAGGAGGGTCTTGCAGTGGAAGCAAGGGGACCTGGGACCATTAGTCAGAGGGAGATGATGGTGGTTCAGACCAGAGGAGGTGGAGAAAATGGTTAGATGCCTGGCTGACAGGGTGTGTGGGGAGGCTGCCTGGCGGAGTGAGTGAAGAGAGGGGCATTGGATGGTGTCAGGGTTTTAGGTCAGAGGGACTGGACAGGTGGAGTTTCATTATCTAAGATTGGCTGGGCTGGGGAGGAGCAGGCTGGGATGAGTGTGGGGGGGCGAGTAGGGGGTGGGAATCAGCAGCAGTTTTGAACATACTAAGAAGAGGGACCTGGGTCTTCTAAGCTCTGGTGGTCAGGGGGCATCAATTTTTGTGATTGCCTCATTGTTACAACAGAGGTTGTCCTAACTGGTACTATTGACTGGGGACCTAGTGAGGGCAGGGAGCTGTGTAAGCACTTTTCATGTATTATCTCACTTAATATTTATAACAGTCCCATGGGGTCAGTTGCTATAGTTCCCCATGTAACAGTACAAGAGTTGAGTCTCAGAGAGGGGAAGAGACTGGAAGTGAGCAGCCATTCTCTTCCCAGACAAAATGACTGAACCTGTCTTCAGCATCTCCCTAGCTTCTGTCTCTACCCCCAGTAGGAATTTCTCTCCACCAGTGGGTCTTAGTCCATTGGAGTGGGAAGGGCTATTGGTTGAGGAAAGGGCTTCTGTAGAGTCAAGAAAATGCCAGGAGGGTGCTCACAAACCAACAAACCAGGACAGTCTGGACGTGGGGGTTTCTGATCTGAGACCACTCACATAAAATTAGCATCTCCGCTGGTGAGCAGGCCGCTCAGGATGTGGTTGCCTCTTGCAAGGCTGAAGACACTCTTTCTTCAGTGACCCCTAGAAATCAATTTTCTGCAGGGTGGAGAGAATGTTCATGCCAGGGAGTCCTTGTGTCAAAGCTGAAAGACATATCTGCCCCCAAACCCCAACATTAGACATTTAGATGCCAAAGATTCTTGGATGCAGCCTTGACCTCTGAGCATGACCCATGTGTGGATCTTACTCCTCATTCATCTAGTTTTCCTGGCCTGCTTGTTGTTGGGCCAAGTTCCAAGCACAATCATTCAGCAAATACTTGCAGAGGCCTACTGTGTGCTAGGGCCACGCCAGGCTGCACCTGTGAGAACAGGCAGCACTCTTTGCCCTCCTGGAGCTGGCATTCTGGTGGGGATGAGGGAAGAGAGATGATAAAGTAGTGAATAAAGAGACATGGCATGAGTCAGGCGCAGATAAGTGCTGTGAAGGGGCTGGTTTCAAAATATTCAAGAACCAGCTGGGCATGGGCACCAACCAATCAGAAAGGACATCAACCATGGCTCTGTAGCCAGGTCCTGTGGCTCCTGGGCTCTGCCAAGTGTTGACTCATTAGATTTTTCTTGGTGAGGAGGCTGGAGTCCTGAGGCTGAAGGTGAGATGGTTGGGGTGATGAGGGGCATCACCTGGAGAGTCTCTGAGCAGGGGCTTCTTCCCAAGGAGTTTAGAAAAACATTTCATTATTTTAACCACCACAGTCATACCATGCATCCTGATGAAGCTCTTTCTGTCATGAGGGAAAATAAAAGACAGATTGAGGAATTGAGAGTATTGGGTGAGGGCAATAATTCATGCAAGGATGTCAAGGAATGTCTTCTGCAAATGCAAGATTTTAGCAGAGACTTGAAGGAAGGGAGGGACCCGTGTTGATAGTTAGCGGAACAATGTTCCAGGCAGAGGGAACAGCAAGTGCTAAGGTCCTGGGGTGTTCTCAATGTGTTGAGGAGGCTACTGTGGCAGGAGGGGATCTAGTGAATGGGGAGTGGTAGCAGAGGTGAGCAGGGGCCAGTCCAGGTGGGGCTGGGCCTTTTGTTTTATTTTTTATTTTTATTTTTTTTAAGATTTTGTTTATTTATTTGACAGGCAGAGATCACAAGTAGGCAGAGAATCAAGGGGCTGGGCCTTTTGATGGTGGGTTTTAATAAATAGACCAGGGCAAGGAAACAGGAAAGAGGGGATCTTGGGAGAACAGTATTAAATATAGTAATGTTGTGATGATCAGAGCAGCTAATGATTCATCATGTTAACTCTGTCCCAGGCATGATGCTAATTAGAACTTAACCTACAATGGCTCACAGTCTAGACTTTTAGGAGAGGCCTATGGTTCTGACAAGGCCAGGTGTGACCCAAGGCAGGACAGTCTCACCATTGGTGATCTGGAAAGAAGCTCTGGACAGGGCCTCTTAAGCAGAGGGTGAGGCAAGCAGCCCACAGAGGAGAATGAAGAGGCCGGAGACCTTTAGCATCTTGGATCAGGTACCTTTGGGGGAGCAGGCAGAGAGGGTCAGCTGTGGGGTCATTCTCTGAGAGGGTCTCCCCAGAGCTTGGGTCTATGGTGGCTACAGAACTCAGGTAGTCTATTCTATAGATGGGGCCAGTAAGTTTCAGAGAGGAGACATGTTTCTTCTCATAGTATAGAGCAAGAAATGAAGAGTCCAAGAGGTGAAGTGGCCCAAGGCCACACAACCTGTATATATGCCCAAGGGTGCTGGACGTACAGCTTTTCCTGCCTGGATATAATGTTCCCTGGTAGAGGTGCTCACTGCCCTCTGTGAGAGGCTGCATGTGTTACAGTTACAAGAATAGTGTCTGAAGCCCTCCACCTCTTACCAGGTGTGGGATTGTGGGATTTAGGGCAAGTTGCTTCACCTCATGACATTGGGTGGAGGACATATTATCCTCATTTTACTGGAGGCTTTGGTGGTGATGTGCCCTGGCTTCAGAGACAGAACAGGCCTGGGATGGAATCCCAGCTCTGCCACCTACTTGCTGGGTAATCCGGGCAATGCAGGGTCTTGGAGGTCCAGTTTCCTCATCTGGAAAATGTGGATGATACATATACATACTCCCCCTCAGCCTTCTTATGAATACCGAGTGCAGTGCTCTACCCATTGGAAGTGCTCTGTAAATGGTTGCCATTGTGCTGGTGAGCTTTATGATTATGATGATCCTCATCTGGTGATTCAAAGAACTTACCTTCCTGAGTTGGTGGGAAACATTAGGCTCAGTGGCATGGACCCGTCCCTCAGGCCAAGGAACAAGGGTTGGTCTAAAGTACACGGAGACCGTGTTCCAGTTTGCAGTGCTTCTAGGTTGGAACCCTCTGCTTATACGGCATGCTCCTTGGGCTGGGATAGGTCCTCAGGACCTTGACACTTACCTCATACCCCATCATGAGTCAAAGCCATTCATGCACATGGTGGCAGGACTTACAGAGGCTTCAGCCAAATGACAGTGCAAATGTCCCCTTTTGGGACCTGAGACTAACATGTAGATTCTGATAGGGCCCAATCCTCTCTTTAGACACATGGCAAATTCAGGGAAGACTCTGAGCCCAATCCCAGTCACCAATCCCATGAAAATTGACCCATTTGGTTTAATATTTTAATTTTGATGACCTGTTTTCAGAAAAGAAGAAAAATTAGAAAAGACATATACAAAGAAAGAAAAATAATAAAAATCAATTCTCAGATATTAAATTCTGTTGTAGTTTCTTTCAGAAGCTTTTCTTTACATACTCACACACGCACACACACACACACACGCATTCATATAACATTATGAGAAAAACAAGATTGCCCTATTGTGCTTCTATAGAATCACTTTTTTTTAAAAAAGATTTTATTTATTTGACAGACAGAGATCACAAGTAGGCAGAGAGGCAGGCAGAGAGAGAGGAAGGGAAGCAGGCTCCCTGCCGAGCAGAGATCCCTATGCGAGGCTCCATCCCAGGAGCTTGGGATCATGACCTGAGCCAAAGGCAGAGGCTTTAACCCACTGAGCCACCCAGGCGCCCCTCTATAGAATCACTTTATCAAATAACAACACATCTTTCTAGTCTTTCTACTTCCTTATCTGCAGAATGTTCTAATGTATGGATTGACCAATGTTTATTTAATGAGTCTCTTCCTTTTGGCCATTCTTGTATTAATATTCCAAACAGCCCTGGGATGAACATACTTGGGTGTTTTTCTTGGATCACTTGCCATATTATTCCCCATAAAACATTTTCTGGAAATAACCAATCTTGAAGTTATTTTTTTTAAGGATGCAGCATTTCCTGTGTTGGAACTTTTCACCTTGAGCCCTAAATGGGTGGTTACAAATTTCAAGCAAGATCTAAGTTCAAATTCATTCATTCATTCATTCATTCATTCATTCATTTGAGAGAGAGAAAGAGAGAGTAGGGAGAGGAGCAGAGGTGAAGGAGAGGAAGGGGGAAAGAATCTCAAGCAGACTCCCTGCAGAGCCTTTTTGGGGCTCTATCTCACCACCCTGAGATCGTGACTTACCTGAAAACCAACAGTCCAATGCTTAACCAACTGAACCACTCCAGCGCCCCTAAGTTCAAATTCTAGTTGCAGAGTTCTGGTTTTGGTCATTACAGATTTACCAGACCAACCTTCCCATTAAAATAAACTATAAAAGATGGGAGTATATCAAACAGTGGTTCAGGGTCCTTGGTCCAAGGGTATTGATGAGAAACTATGCAGGTACAATTGGAGAGCCTGTGATTCTTAGGAAAGATCATCTTTTAAGGTGAGCTCCACATTCACCCCAACTTCTGCCTAAGGTCGTTCCTATGATGGGGAAATAGAGGAATCAGTCTCAATGGGCTGAGGAGGCAGAGTTGTATTGGGGGCTTCCAGAGTAGTTGGGACTTGAGGAACAGAATCCCACAGAAGGTGGTACCACAGGGAAAGAACTCTGAAATCAGTGTACAGACTTCCCTCAACTCATTGGACTTAAGCTCACCAGTGCAGTGTGAGACTTGTGATATTATGATTCATAATAAGAAATATGTATTTGGTTTTTGCCCCATTTCTGGCACAGAGCTCCTAAAACCCTTGGAATTTCCTAAGTGATGAGAGAAGTAAAGGTGTCTTTCGTTATGTTAATGAGATAACTTTTGGAAAGCACCTAAGGATGGGGGTTGGTTTTCAGGGGAACCAACCAGGTGGTTAGAGGTTTGGACCTTTCAATCCCACCTCCCAATACCCCCCAGCCTCTGGGGAGAGGAAAGGGGCTGAAGATTGAGTTCAGTCACCAGTGGCCAATTTATTGAATGAGTCATGCTGATGTAATGCAGCCCCCACAAAAACCCAAAAGGAAGGGGGTCTAGGTTGGTGGACAAGTGGAGATTCAGGGAGGGGGTGTACCCAGAGAGTGTATAGAAACTCCACACATCTATCCTCATTCCTTGTGCTATGCATCGCTTTCACCTGGCTATTTGTGAGTTGTATTCTTTTATAATAAACCAGTCATCTAGGAGGTAACATATTTCTCTGAGTTCCGTGAGCCATTCTAGCAAGCTAATTAAACTCAAATTGGAAGTTATAGGAAACTTTGACTTATAGCTGGTCAGTCAGAAACACAAGCAAGTCCACCACATGGACTTGAGCTTGGCATGTGAAGCGAGGACAATCTCTTGAAACAGAGCCCTTAAGCTCTGGTGCCATCTGATACTATCTCTGGGTAGAGAGTGTCAGAATTGAGGGGAATTGTAGGACACTCAGCTAGTGTCATAGAATTGCTTGGTTGTGTGTGGGGAAACCCACACACATCGTATTTGGTGTCAAAAATCATTAGACTCTGAGACATTGGCAGAAAATAGCAGCTGAGAGTTAAAAAGCTGAGCAGAGATTTCAGCACCTCCTCTGTGTGGTGCTGGGGAGACACTGGTTTGAAGTCAAGCCTTATTAAGATGGAGTGGCCTTGATAAACATCTTGGACTTTTAGTTAGGATCCAAAAGATGATGCTGTAGGAGAAATGGCCATGTCCTAGAAAAAAAGGCTCCCCCTGAAGAGTAAGAGCAAAATCAAAATAGTTTTACCCTCATAAAACATAAATCTGAGCCTCAGAAGAATCAAAGCAATCCACTTATATTCTATCTTTTGGCTGTCTTCCTTCCTCTTTGGAAAAAGATGGGACCATTCAGAGCCTCTATGATTTTTATCATGTCTAGCATCCAATGAAAAATTGCAAGGCACACACACACACACACACACGACAAATGGACTGAAATCCAAGAAATTAAAATATACAATATAACAGACTCATAGGTGATTCAATTATTCAAATATTGAGCAGACAGGGCAAGCAGCCCAGAGAGGATAAGAAGGAGACCTGATACTTTCAGCATCTTGGGGCAGTACCTGTGGGGATCCCAGGTAAGAAGAGTTAGTTTCAGGACCGCTCTGACACCTTGGGTCTCCGTCAGTTGATTCTGGATGGGCTCTGGAGTAAGGCAGACTTTATAAATGGTGAGTGGCCCCCTTGCTGGGGAGACGTGGCACTGGGTGATGGACAGCTGGGAAACTGATGAGAAGTCCTCAATCTTACCACGTCCGTCCAAAACCTCCAAAGCAAACATTCCTGCATAGAAGGCCTGGGGGGTTAATGGGGTAGGGACTCATTTGTGTCAATCGATGTGTCAATAACATTTCAAACTGTACAGCATGAAACTCACCAAATGCAGAGGTGCAGAGAAGGTAGGGAGCATTGAGAGAGTCTGGAGACTGTTCATGACTCTCATTCATGGCCCTGTCCTGCAGGTTTCCTCATGTATGCCATGAGTGAGGTAGACCCAGGGACTGTGAGGGATGAAGCCACCAGTCTGCTCTGAGTGGAGGCAGGGGGGAATGCACACTGGCCTCAGTTGGGAGAGCCTTGGGTTCTAGCCTGGCTCTACCTTTCCTTGCTGTTTGACACTGGACAGCTCCCATGTCCTTTCTTTTATTTTTTATTTTTTATTTTATTATTTATTTATTTATTTGTCAGAGAGAGAGGGAGAGAGAGTGAACGAGCACAGGCAGACAGAGTGGCAGGCAGAGGCAGAGGGAGAAGCAGGCTCCCTGCCGAGCAAGGAGCCCGATGTGGGACTTGATCCCAGGATGCTGGGATCATGACCTGAGCCGAAGGCAGCTGCTTAACCAACTGAGCCACCCAGGCGTCCCTCCCATGTCCTTTCTGGGCCTCAGTTTCTCCATCTATCATAACAGTAGCTGGCATTGACAGACAATTTTCACAAATGCTTGTGGAATCCTCATAGCAGTCTTATGATATAAAGACTATTATTAGTCCCATTTTACAGATGAGGAAACCAAGACTCAAGAGAAGAAAAAGTTGCCCAAGGTCATAGAGCCAGTCTTTGGTAGAGTCAGGATTTGAGCCCAAGCTTGTAACCTTGACACCACATGCCAAATTCCTCCTTTTAGAGCAGAGCTGAGGCCTCCTTGTAAGGTGGGGGTCACAGTTCTCTGTTGCAATGGGAAGGCTTCCTCAAGGCCCGAAGGACAGATAGGCTCCATAAATTGCTCCCAAAAGTGAGACCCCACTTAAGCTTTAATTTAAAAATGTATTTAAACATATATTTCAGATTATTTCCATGGTCTGTGTTTACAGGGGAGCATTTTAAAATACAGAAAGGCATAAAGAAAACAATATCTCTATTTAGAGATTACCTATGCTAGCACTTTGGTTTATTGGTCTCTAGTCTTCATTCTGTGTGCCTGGATATACATACAGGGGTGGAGAATAGTCAGCCAGCTAACCTCTTCACAGCAGGCCTTCCTGAAGGAACAGCTGAACAGGATACTTTCCTGTTTGCCATACTAAGTCACCTAATCATTCTGGCAAAGATCAGACAGTTCCACAGTGTCCAAGCCATGGAGACCTTGTCATGCTGATCTCCCACCAACCATCCCTAAATGCCACCTACTCATGTTTTCCCTGGTATGCCCTGCCCCTCCTGCCACAGGACCTTTGTTCAAGTTGTTCCTATGGCCTGCCTGGAAAGCAGCAACCACTCCATAAATCTGTGCTAAAAGAATGAATGAATGAATGAAGGACCCATTCTTTGAGGCCTTGTTCTAATCTCACCCTTATCAAAAAGGTGTTACAGATTTCCCTGGTAGCAATTAGTCTCTCACTCCAAAGCTGGACATTTGTCCCCCTAGTCAACCCCAGGTCTGAGGATATCAGCTTCTGCATCTAATATGTCATTTAGGGGCTATCTTAAGTTTTTCTGTCTCCCTAGGCCTCATACTACACACTTTGCACACCTCATCTCATTTCGTCCTCCCCAAACCCTAGGAGGGGTTGATGCTCTAACACTCATATTACAGGAAAAGAGGCTATGCTTCCAGCCCCTGGAAGAGCCAAGATTCACACCCAGGAGGCAGACCCCAGAGCCAAGGTCTTAATCACAATTCAGTTTCATCTGGTATGTTTTCTAGCCATGGACACGTGTTAGAGCCTAAAGGCCATTCCAATGTGGGTCATTTGAGAGCAGGTGTTCCCAGCAGATATTTTAGCATGACCACCCACCGAAACATCACTTCCTGCCTCCTTTTTGTAGAATGTGGGCAAGGAAGCCCAGGAGAGGAGGAAGAAAGGGTAGGCAGTTAGATTCTAGGGGAAACATAATGCCAGGCTTGGAGCCTTCACCCTGAAGGTTTGTTTGGTTTTCCGATATTTTTAGGGACTTTATTTATTTTAGAGAGGGGGGAGGGGCAGAGGGAGAGGGAGAGGGAATCTCAAGCAGATTCCCTGTTGAGTGTGGAGCCCAATATGGGGCTCTGTCTTATGACCCTGAAATCATGACCTGAGCCAAAACCAAGGGTCAGTCGCTTAACTGACTGTGCCACCCAGGTGCCCTTGTTTGCTTTTTAAATAGACTATTTTTCTGAGTAATTTTAGGTTCACAGCAAATTTGAACAGGAAGTGCAGAGTTCTCATATACTTCCTGCCCCCTCCACATACCCAGCTTCCTGCATTGCCAGCAACCCCCCCGCCCCCGGAAGTGGGGCCTTTGTTATAATGAAGAGCCTGCACTGACACATCATTATCACCACGGTCCACAGTTTACATCAGGGTTTGCTCCTGGTGTTGTATATCCTATGGGTCTGGACAAAAGTGCCATGACGTGCATCTACTGTTACAGTGTACAGAACAGTTTCATTGCCCTCCAAAGTCTCTGTGCTCTGACAATTCATCCCTCCCTCCTTCTGAACCTCTGACAATACTGATTTTTTTTTAAACTGTCTCTATAGTTTTGCCTTTTCCAGAATGTCACATAGTTGATATCATCCACTGTGTAGCCTTCTCATAGGCGAGGCTGCTTTAACTTAGTAATAGGGATTTAAGGTTCCTCCATGTCTTTTCATGAGTTGCTAGCTCATCTTTTTAATGCTGCATCACATTCCACTGTCTGGTTGGGCCACAGCTTATTTATCCTACTGAAGGACATCTTGGTTTTTCCAAGTTTTGGCAGTTATGAATAAAACTGCTCAAACCTCCGTGTGCAGGTTTTTGTGTGGACATACATTTTCAATTCCTTTGGGTAGATACCAAGGAGTGTGATCACTGGATGGTGCAGTGAGACACTCTGGAAGCTTCGATCAGGGTTGTGAAATGCAGGTCCACAGGTGCCATTGTCAGCACATGTGCTCCCATTGGTCAGTTGGATGGGCAAGCATTTGCAGAACAATAGGGACAAATGTGACTTTGCCAGCTGATCTTGGATATGAGCTAAGGCAAATCACTTTGTTCCTTCTTCTGGAACCAAAGGTGAGGTCTTCCCTCTTCTAACAACACTCTCAAGTGGAGGAGGGTGGAATATAGGCTCCTAAGCCATCAGTGCTGGCCCCGGAGCCTAGTCTGGGGACCCCGGATATCGAAGGATCCGCATGAGTAAGCTGCAGGGGGGACTGCTTTAGCTGAATTTCTCTCATGGGCACCTCTTCCCTGGGAGCCACACTCTTTCCCTGGCCTCAGCCCAGCTCTCCACCCAATAGTTCTTGCCCTGGGTGGGACCTGGACCAGCCATGGCCTTTGCCTCCTTTCAATTCACCTGACATATCACTGGCCAGAGGAAACTTCTGGAAACTGATTACTGAGGTTGTGTCTCCCTTGTCCAGAAACCTTCCATGGCTTCCTAGTACCTAGCCCAGCAGTTCTTGAAGTGTGCTCTGGGGGCCCCCAAGAAACTTCCAGGGGTTCTGCAAGGTCCAAAATAATTCTAAATTAATATGAAGATGTTATTTGCCTCTTTGCTCTCATTTATGTCACAAGTGTAGAGAATTTTCTAGACACTCCATGACATGTGATCTTATAACCGACTGAAGGTAGAGCAGATATGAGGATTCAGCTGTCTTCTATTAAGCCAGTCATTATGGAGAATTAAAAAAAATGTAAAATAGAGCTATTCTTCCAAGTTATGATATTTTTGGGACATAGAGTTATTTTTCAAAAAAATATGTCATTTTGTTAAAATGCAATCAGCTTATTATTTTAAAGAATTCAGTGAATCTGTATTTAAAAATATATATATTAGTTCCTTTTGTGGCAGATATCGATGGGTAGAATCCATGTAGACAAATGCTCTTTGAGATCTTTGGGTTTTGAAGGTGTGCTAAGGACAAAGAAATGTAACTCCTGGCTGAGAGGATCACCTCTAAACTGCCTCCAACTTGGCATTCAAGACACTGCCCTCCATTTGACCTTCACTCGTTTATGCTCCAGCAGCATCCAGGTCCTGTGGGTCCCCAGGTGATGCCAGGTTAATTCTCGGCTCCCCGCCTTTGCTTATGTGGTTGCTTCTGCCTGCTTGCAATGCCCTTGCCTCCCTTCTCTCCCTGTCAGCCTTTTCATTTCAGCTCAGTCAGCACCTGCTGTGGGAGGCCTTCTCTGAGGGCCCCTCACAGCACCCAGCTCCCCCCGGGAAGGCTGTGTGCCTGAGTCCTGTCCTCTTCCCTCCCAGTGCCCACCCCGGGCATGGAGTTTTGCACAAGCCCCTTCAATGCTGCTACGCTGAGGGCAGGGTGGTGGTGGTGTAGTGGTTAGGGGCTGGGAAGGACGTCCCTCTTTGGTTACCTCTGAACGGCCTAGCGCCTAAGGGCCTGGCTTAGCTAGGTGCTCAACAACCTTCCTGCTTTCTGAAAATCCATTCTACTTATTGTACTAACATTAACACAGAAATGAGTCACCCCGACAAATGACATTCAAAAAATTGTCGCATCCTGGTCAGTTCCCCCACCCCGTTTCAGGTTTTTGGCATCATTGTGATACCAGCTAAGCAAGTCCTAAGATCTGTATTTTCACTCAGCTGTGAAACACACAATTTCCCCAAATTAAAAAAAAAAGTTCAGAAAATAATCTATTGAATTGATACAGCAACTGATTATCCTAATTTGGGACCTTTGGCTTTTCCAGTGTGACGTTTTTTCTACTCCCATTCAAAGAGCAAATATTTAAAATAAAAGTGTCCATCTGCTGGCAAATATATGGTGAAATGTATATACTCTCTCATCATAGTGTAAATAGAAAGATCCAGTTTAGTGAATTCTGTGATGTGTTCCTGGGGTCATAAGATATTCCAACGCATGAAGTAAATAATTCTGATCCTGAGATGTTATCCTCAAGAAATTGGGCAAACATTGGAAAGATCCAGCATTTATTTAACTGAATTAAGCCTTCAAAATTGTAGCCTTTTGCACTCTAGTTTCTTTCTTTCTTTTTTTTTTTTTAGGGGGGGCAAAGGGAGAGGAAGAGGGAGAATCTCAAGCAGGCTCCATGCCCAGTGCGGAGCCCCTTGTGGGACTCGATCTTATCACCCTGAGATCATGATGGGGTTCAATCTCTCGCCGGTGAGTTCATGATCTGAGTCAAAATCAAGAGTCAGCCACTTAACTAGCTGAGACACCCAGGTGCCCCTGTACTCTAGTTTCTAGATGATTCAGGATCCAGTTAGGTTTTGCCTTTTTTCTACCCATATATTCCCTAATGACAGTTCCCTCAACTCCTCCAAGTGTCCTCCTCTTTCCTAAAGCCTCCTTCATGCGGGTCACCATCTTCAGGAAGCTCTCACCCCTCTTTGAGGTCTGGGCTGAGCAGGCCAGGAGCCAGAGCTGATTCCAGGGTGCCGGGATTCCGGCAGGAGAATGCTGCCTCACTTGTCCGTCC
The DNA here is from genome assembly GCA_003697995.1 of Taxidea taxus jeffersonii. Classification (NCBI taxonomy): domain Eukaryota; kingdom Metazoa; phylum Chordata; class Mammalia; order Carnivora; family Mustelidae; genus Taxidea; species Taxidea taxus. The sequence goes on from RCUC01118148.1 coordinate 14,989, forward strand.
TATCACCTTTCCCCTCTGTTGGCCACGTTAGTCACCAGTGGGGCTGTGTGGCCTTGCCACGCCCCCCCCCCCCGCCATGTTCTGGCTTCACTCACCTAGGAGCCCCACATTTGGTCCCTAACGTTTATGCAGGGATCTGGCCTTGGTCAACAGAAAATAATGACAAGTCTCCCATACCCCCAATCCTGCCTTGCTAGAATTTTCCTGTACACCTACCCACTCGGGTGTCCCAGAGACGGTGTCTGGTTATTGTGTAGAGAAAGAAGGGGTTCATTCATTCATTCAACATTTGTTAGTGCTTGAACTGTATCCGGTCCTTCTCTGGCCCTGGAGCTGCTAAGGTGGGAGGTACTTGCCCTCAAGGAGCTTGCAGGCGCAAGGGGCAGAGTGATGAGTGAGAAAGGTGAAAACCAGACTAGCCAGAGTGGACACTTTCTAAATGCTCTCTCCGTATTGGACAGTAATGGCAAGGTCGCTTGGGTAGGCCTACATGTTGGGAAGCACAGTGTCTTTTTTGGGAAACAAGGAGGAGCAGCCCTCACTTAGCTGGGGGTTGACAGCTGAGCAGAGTTTTAAGGCTGAGCAGGATTTAGCCAGAGAAGAAGGAACCATGTCCTCGGTAGATTTAACAGCATGGGCAAAGGCTTAGCACAGGCTCAAGTTGGCTACTGCCCAAAGAAGCCCTGAATTTTGAGACCTCCTTTGTGTATTTTTTTGTGAGAGATGGTTTGTCACAAAATAGTGAGAAAGGAAAACTCACCCTTCTTCCCTGGCTGGAAGGGAAGCCCCAGCCCCAGAGGAAGATGACTTTAGATTAAATCCAGCTTTGCCTCGGACCAGCTGTGTGGCCCTGGGCAAGTCACTTCACACTTCTTAGCCTTAGTTGCTACATCTTCCCCCATACACTGCATCACCCAGAAAAAAAAAACAGAATCAATGAGAGAATGTACATAAAGGTTTAATGCAAGGTTTCTCAACACTATTGACATTTTGTCCTGGATGCTTCTTTATTGTGAGAGGCTGTCCTGTGTATTGACTAGCGACATCCCTGACCTTTACCCATGAGATGCCAGTAACATCTCTCACCTAGTCTATGATAATTAAAATACCTCCAGACATTGCCAGTGCCCTCTGGGGGTAAAGTCACCTTAGATTGAGAAGCAGCAGTCTAATACAGGGCCTGCTATGGAGTAGGGGATCCATAAATGTTTATTTTCTTTCCCCTTCCATTCTGGAGGGAGCATTAACTCTTGTCCTGTTCGAGCAGAAAGGGCCTTTAGTGATCACTGTGCAAATAGGGAAATAGGTTCAGAGAAGAGAAGTTAGCAGCCTAACGTCACACAGCATGTTACTGGCAGAATGAGGTAGAATAGAAACAAAGTAGCCTTGACAAAGAGACCCCAAAACACATAAGCTAGGTCATTGCTTTACTGCCACAGGGCCCGGAGATGGGTGGTCAGGGGCTGTTGGAGCAGCTCTGCTGTCTTCAAAGCGGGGCTTCCACCTCTAGATCTGTTTTTCCACTTTTTCTCATTTCTAAGAGAAGGTCAGTGGGGGATGGGAGGGAATGCCCCCTGTTTTTAAGGACGCACAATGCCCAGGGTCGGGCTTGAACTCACAACCCTGAGATTGTGAGTCACAGGCTCTATGGACTGAGCCAGTGAGGTGCCCCTTCCTTTTAGAGCACAAAGTGGAATTTGCTGCATCACTTCTGCTGATATGCCATTGGCCGGATCTTAGTCACATGGCTACTGCAAGGGAAGCTGGGACATGTAGTTCCTGGCTGGGGACCATATGCCCCCGAAAACCTGGGGAGGGAGAGAAAAATGGTCACTGTTGGGGACTGCTGGTAGTCTGGCCATAAAGACAGGGTGAAAACCCAAGATCTCCCAGGACCATGGTTCTTTCAACCACATCAGGGTTTTTCATCAGTCAATCAACAAACACAGGGGCGGTTATAACGGCAATTTCAGCATGTAGAGGGGACACTCATCTTGCATTCACTAGCTGTCAGTCCCCAGTTAGACACTTCCCACCCTCATGAAAGCTCACCAAGGGAGGTTTTTTCCTGCTAATTCCATTTTCCAGTAAGAAAACCGAGATTCCCAGGGGCTAAGTAACTTGCCCAAGATTTCAGGGCTAGAAAGGGGCAGGGGCCCTGTGGAGCTCAGATGGGCCTGAACCCCCAGCCCTCGCCCTGTGCCCAGCAGCCCCCCAGCATAACCTGAACTGAGGTCTTCACAGGATTGCTCAGGAGAGCTGATCTGTGGCCCCTCCAGGCCATCCCAAGGGCTCAGGGGTCCTCTGAGGTGACTTGACCCTGTGAGGCAGCCTTCTTCAGAGGGAAGGCCCTTGTGGAAGGGGTGGCAGGCTCCTCCCTGCAGGGCAAAGGGTGACTGGGGCCTGCGTGTAGGCGGAAGAAGGGCCTCAGGAGGCTCTCATCTGTCCTGGGCAGAAGAAAGCAGTGCCTGCGGGGGGCCGGGGAGGCAGCCAAAGTTCCTGGGATGTAAGCTCTTTGAGCAATGGCTCTCATAGTCATGTGTTCAAATCCTGACTATGCCACTTGCTCACTGTGTGACCTTGATGAGTCACTTTGCCTCTGTGAGCCTTAGTTTCCTCATCTGTTAAATGGGGACAAGAATAGTGTCTCCTGGCGTTCTTAGGAATTGGTGAGGTCACATGTGCCAGCAAAGGCAGCTGTCCATGATGGTGGTGGTATTAGCATCCCAGAGTGATGTGTCTTGACCATGGTCAGGCACAGCCTGGGGTGAGCTGAGTTCTAGGCTGTGGGTGGAGGGGTCTTGGCCAGAGAGAGGAGCTGGCCTCCATGGGATGGCTGAGCACCCTCTAGGTGCTTGGCTTTGCCAAGCAAGCAGGGGCCTGTGCAGCCTGGCTGGTAGGTGCACAGGCTCTCAGGGCTGGTGGTAGGAGGCAGGTGAGCAATGGCATTGAGAGACCATGGGTGTTCTCAGGTGCTGCTTGAATTGATCTCTGTTGCGGGGGAAATCTAGCCCTTTGGAGGGCATGGAGGGGCAGGCTGAGATATGGCTCAGGCCACTGATCCTGTGTCACTCTGCCCTGCACTCCTTAGCCCACAGACCCGGTATGCCGCATCTTCCATAAGGCCTCTCAGAAGTCTCTGGAGGGGCAGGGAGGAAGGTCCTGGGTGGGCTTACCCAAAATGTGATCGTCCCATTCTCACTGCCTGCTTAGCCCAGGGTAGGCCCTCACTAAATGCCTGCTGAGCATGTGAATGGATGAAGCAAGTCTGCCACTGCCACCAACTGGCTATGTGACCTTGGGTCAGTCTCTTGCCATCTCTGTGCATCAGTGTCCCCATTTATAAAACAAGCTGGATAGTCCCAGAGGTCCCTTCCAGCTCCCACCCAGGTCTCTACCATCCTAGTTGCCCTATCCCCCTTAATCCCAAAGGAGCGATAAAATGGGCCACACAGAAGGGTGCAGAAATGGTCTTTTATTGCAGGGGGTGGAGGGTGGTGAGCACAGAGGATGCTGTCCCGACTTCGAGGAGTCATCTCTGGGAAGGTCCCTTCTGGCTGTACTCAGGCTAGGGGTGGCAGCACCTTCCCAGATGGAGATGCTACAAGGGACACCATCAAGCCACTGGGCACCAATCTGGAATGAGACCATATCCATCAGACACTGCTGCCCAAACTCCTTCCTACAATCCCCTGCAGAGTCAAAGGCCTTAAAGAGGGGGCTGGCATCTGCGGGTTGGGGTTTATCTCTGGCACCTAGCCCTAACCTCTCCTCCCCTTATTATCCTCTCCCCTCACCTTAGGAATAATGCAGATGTGAAAAGACTGATCATAGGCCAAGACAGGAGCTAGGGTTTCAGGACTTAGTGTAGGATCAGGATAATGGATCAGTCTGAGATCAAGGTCAGGGCTCAGTCTCTGACTTGATGTCATTGCTCAGTAAATCTGAGGTCAAACCTCAGTCTGTGAGCAGGATCTAGGCTCAGTCTGGATATGTGAATTAAGGCTCAGGATGCAGGGTGTGACCAGGATCAGGGCTCAGGCTGGGGCCAGGGTCACAGCTCAGTCTATGATTAAGGTTAGGTCTCAGACTACTGTTAAAAAAAGAAGAGGAGCCTCATCCTCTGTATGGGGCAAGAGCCACCCCTTACCTTCAGGTGGGCATCACCAGCAGTCCTCCCCATCTCCCTCTTCAGACATCATTGTGTGGGTAGTTTTCCTTTTGAAATTTATCTGAAGGAACAAAATAAATAGCAGGCCTCAGTCTCCAATAGAAACCAGACCCCGATGGCTGCCACTCTCCAATGGGTCAGTCTGACAGCCATGGGACCTCAGGAACGTCAGTCCACCACTCTGATCCTCAGTTTGTTCACCTGCAAAATGGGTATAATGACAGTAACCATCCCACAAGTTTGTTGGGAGGATCCGGTGGGATGGCGTATGCAAAGCACAGAGTGATTGCCCAATGAACTGATCTGTGGCTATTTCCATAGAAGGGCCGCCTCTGGGACCCTGACACTTTCACTTACCCCACTTCTATTGCTCCAGCATTCCCAGCAACCCCAGCCTTGCCTAGAAACTCAAAGGCCAAAGAAAGCTCCCCCACGGCTGGAAGAGAACCCACAGCTTTTCATAAAGAGTGAGAGGGAAGGGCAGGTGTTTACTAGTAATGCCTACTGGATATTAGACTCTATGCTTTTTCTTTTCATCCACTCATCACCCCCTAGTGTTTATAATCTTGGTTCACCCAGGAGGAAACAGGCTCAGAGAGGCAGAGCCACTTGAATAAGGGCCCACAGTTGCCAAATAGCAGAGTCAGGATTTGAATCCAGATCTGGCCCATCTTTCTTTCTCACATCGTTCTGCCAGGAAGGTTCTGCAGATTTAAAGAGGGGTGATGGTAGAGAGGTCACAGAGGCCTACAGAACCCCCTTGATCCTGCCACACTCTCCCAACTTGCTCAGATGCTGGGTCCTCCAGCTTCTCCAGGGATCCACCTGCTCTGGGGTGGGCACAGGGTGCACGCCTGCCCTTGGAAAGCTGCAGAGAGAAAGCACCCCCAGTCCTCAGGCTGTGACTTACCAATAATGTCCTGAACAAGAGGCACATCCAGGGTGGAAAGTAAGGCGTGGATCAGTGGGCACACCTGAGGGGGAGGGAAAGAAAAAGAGAGAGAGAGAGAGAGAGAAGGAGGGAGGGAGGGAGGGGTAGGAGCAGAAGAACAGATCATTATCAGTTAGGGCCAAACTGCCAGCCACCCACCAAGATCTCAGAACCTTTGACCCTTAGGATTATAGAACAATAGAAACCTAAAAGTTCCAAACTGGAGATCCATAGGATGCTAGAATTCTAAATCTTTAGAACATTGGAATCCTAGAACCCTGAGAATCCAGAGTGTTAACATCCCAGAACCCTACACTCTTAGAAACCTTGAACTTAGGAACCCTGGAATTTTAAGGAATCAGATTGGGTCCTGGGAACCATAGAGCAGAGAGTTTCTCACCCTGTGTCTGTACAATTCCCTGAAGATCTCATTAAAGTGCACATTCTGATTCAGCAGGGCTGGGGGGCTGCGGGGCCGGGGGTTTGCTGAGAGCCTGCATTTCTTAACCAACTGAGCCACCCAGGCGCCCGAGAGCCTGCATTTCTAACCAGCTCCCACGTGAGGCCCCCCCC
>RCUC01118150.1:0-11058 GCA_003697995.1 Taxidea taxus jeffersonii
TGAGAGATTAGCTGGTATAAGGATGATGAAATGCCAAGTGGGATGAACCAGTGGCTTGATGCAACCCATTCTTTCTCAACATCTTAAAGCAGGCTTTCAGGCTAAACTCTTGGCTGAGCTATATGGCTTCAAAATGACTTAAAAGACAACACAGAAGAATGTGAGTGCAATGTTTGCAAAGACTTTGCTTCCCTATCAATCAGCAGTTGGATAACTCACCCCAACAAATTTCCTAAGAAATTCCCAAGAAGCCTGGATATCTGGGTTGGACAGTTCAATGAAATTTCCCATCATACCCTCTTCTGTAGCAGGTACTTCTTGGTAGAAAAGTTTAGCTCTGGCACAGAACTGCATCTCACCATTGACGATTTGACTTGTTAAAGCATACAATTTCACTGCAAATGAAATATTATTAATATTTATATGACAGAACAAGTTCAATCTTAACATACATTGAATTGCCTCTTAGAAGCCTGTGAATTTGTGCTGTGGAGGAAAGGCATAGTAAGAAGACCTAGGTTTGAGTTCTGGTTCAGAGACTTACTATGTTACCTTTAGGAAAACTTCTTAACCTCTCTGATCTTCAGGTATCTCATGCATAGTGGCATTTTCATAACTCACTAACTCTGTAGTTTAATAGAACTTTAGTTTATTGCTGTATTTTCTAGAAGTTTAACAACGTTTGCTATAATAGAATGAAGAATGTCACAAGTATCATAGTGAGTTTTATCTTTGAGCTCCAAATGTTTTATAAAAACTTAATCATTAACCTTTACTTCTAATCACAAAGTACATTCAGGGTAGCTATTGTTTCACCACTTTTTTAAGCCAACTCATACTGAACTGTCTCTTTGTACCAACATTACAGAAGATGTCCTTGAGCTCTTTCTTCTGAAAATAAAATAGTCAAAAAGGATAAAAAGATTCATTGAGCAACTATTCTGTACCAGGTAGTATATTAGGCACATTCACATATACTGTGCCACTTAATTATTTAAGAAACCATACAAGGTATTATTTTAAGACATTTATTTTTAGAAAACATATATGCTCCCATTTCTGAAGAGTAAATGTGGATGTACGTGTTTTTTGGTAGACAAAAGTGCACCTCTTTAGATATAAAATATTCTCATTAGAGGACATTCAGGAGGAAATGATAGAGAGTGGAGGAAAGGAAGAAAATTCTGATTCAAGTATGTAGGCTGAATACATGCATTTATCTTGCTTTTCCCCCAGATTCCCCCCAAATTGTTTTAATAAACTCAACACATAACAGTGAGGAAAATGAGAGGAGTGCCACTGATGGAGTCATGATTTCAACAAATATTTGGAAGACAAAAAGAAGATGGAACAAAGCTAAAAAATTATTTTCAGTCTTGTATAGATGCAAAAGGAAATAAGAGTTAGTTAAAAATCTCTCTGCAGGCCAACCAGTGAGAGGTTGCTCCCAAAAGCAACCGGCAACACAGCTATAACCCTGGGTGAGGGAGTGTCTTCTTTTAAAAAAATTTTTAATTCAATTAATTGCCCAAGGAGACCTAAAGCAGTTAGTGTTAGGATCCTGGAATACTACTCATTTTAGCATATAGATGAACCCAAGCATCTCATCTGCTCACACAGATCAGAGTCTGGTAAGATCTACCTACACATGTATAGCTCCTTGTCATCCTTTCTTTTCAGGGGAGACATATTTAACAGAGGAAAACTTCTCTATTACCTAGAATCATTGAACCTGTCCTTATCGCTAACTATGGATAAAAAATGATTTCCAAACACATGGGGGTAAAACAGCAGTCTGAAAGAAAAAGATAGAGATAAACAATTAGAAATGACTCAAAAGGAAATAGAAATAATTCAGGAAGTGGATGAGAATTTAAACCAAAACTAAACAGAAAAAAAAACAACCTTGGAGAGATATGAGAACTGGTGCATCCATAAATCAAAAATAAGATGCCAAGAAAGTGATAATTCAAAGAATAACAAAGAATTCTTAGAAATTAAAGTTTTGATTGCCAAAAACTTTGGAATAGAACATTGAATAAATTTGTCAGAACATAAATAAAAAGACAGACATGAAAAACTGAGGTAAATAGATTAGAGCTATAAAGACTTAATTCTGGAGGCCCAAACATCAAGCCAATTAAAATTCTCAATAACAGAAAAAGAAGGAGGAAAATCATTAAAGAAATAATAAAGGAAGATTTCCCAGAGCTGAAAGTGATTGTAGGGTCCAACAAATACTGAGCACCATTTATTTAAAATAATGATAATAATAAAATAAAAGCTACATTTACACAAATCCTCAGGAAATTTCAAAACACAAAGAGTAATAATCCTAGAAATAGAAGATCCTAAAGTTGTTTAGAAGGGAAAAGGTGGTTGATCTTCAAGGAGGGTTGCCAGATTTAGCAAATAAAAATATGAGACAAGCAATTAGTTTTGAATTTCATATAAACAATACAAATTTCTTAGTATATGTATACTTGAAATATTGTATATTGCACAGGACATACTTAACACAAAATTATTCATTGATCATTTAAAATTCAAATATATCTGGAGTTTTATATTATATCTGGCAATTATATTCAAAGGGGTAAAATCAGGCTTATAACATAGGTCTCATCAGAGCACTGGGAATTATATGCAGCTAATGAACCTTTGAACACTACATCAAAAACTAATCATGTACTAAGCAGTGGCTAGCTGAACATAATAAAAAAGAAAGAAAGAAGAAAGGAAGAAAGAAAGAAAGAGAGAAGAGACTAGAAAACAGGGACACCTGGCTGGCTCAGTCAATAGACCACGCAACTCTTGGTCTGGGGCTTGTGAGCTTGATCCCCATATTGGGTGTAAAGAATCTCTTTTTTTTTTTAATATTTTATTTATTTATTTATTTGACAGACAGAGATCACAAGTAGGCAGAGAGGCAGGCTCCCCGCTGGGCAGAGAGCCCAATGCGGGGCTCGATCCCAGGACCCTGGGGTCATGACCTGAGCCAAAGGCAGAGGCTTTAACCCACTGAGCCACCCAGGCATCCTGGGTGTAGAGATTCTTTAAAAATAAAATCTTTAAGAAAAAAATAAATACTAGAAAACAAAGAAGGAATGCCATCAATATTCTGAGAGAAAATTATTTTGAACCTAAAACTTAATACCCAAACGTGAAAGAATATTTACCTACTACGGATTCATTCTTCAGAGTTTCTTAAAGCTATATTCCAGCCCAATGAAGGTTAAAATCAAGAGACGATATGTGTCAAAAGACAATGAAATTAACCCAGGAATCCAAAGAAAAGAAATCCCAAAATGACAGATACTTATCAGATCTGGAAAGAAATCATTCTTTATTACAACAGAAAATACAGGCTTCAGAAACATAAGTTCATGCAAAAGTAGAATGAATTGGATTCTGGGCAATAGAGTAAGAAAGAATCAAAGAGATATTGGTGATATTCTAAAGAAGACATCTTTTTTTTTATCTAAACCATCATAAATAAAAGATGGGTGAAAGCTCCAACCAAAATATATAACAGTACAAAAATGTTAAGATATGAAGCAAATCAAAATAAACATAATTTTCAGTAAAAAGAGTATATGAGAAACTATTTAACCTTAACTGGAATCATTTTTCTTCAAGTAGCACCGGGGTTGTGAAATTGGACTAATGCACTACTTGGCTCTTGATTGAATAATAATTACATAGTCCCAAATTTTGATTCTAAAAGTTAAAAATCAAAAAAACACCACTTATAATGTTTCATCATAATATATTCCATCTATGGAGTTACACTGGTATTTTCCAACTCAAAGACGTTGGAGCCAATTTTTGGACCTTTGAATGGTCACGAGTTTGCTGAAAGGGATAGAAGAATCAGTTCCAATGTACACTTTCTAGAGATTAACAATATTATATGCTATAGTCCCATACATAGTAACTGTTGCAGATTTTTTTAAATACATATCTTTTAAAAATATTAAATACATAGATGCTTTTTGCCATTTTATACACATACTAACAACTGAGAAAATACATTAAAAGGAGAGTCCTCGGGTTCAAAACATTGGGAACTACTACCCTACACCAATCCCTCTTCTCTAGCACTTAGTAAAGTGCTGTGTGAACAGCAGGTGGCTCAATAAATTCTACAGGGATGACAAAATCAAGCATAGCCATCCCAGTAACATGAGTGCTCCAAATTCTTCTGTGTATCTCAGAAAACCAGTCTAGGAAATCAGAGCTCATATACTCTTCCCCAAGTTGCATGCTGCCTGGAACCTCAAGCAGGCCAGAGCCCAGTCCTCTCATTGATCCAACCAAAGCAGCAAAGCAGCCATACTTATCATCACCGGCTTAAGGCAACTAGTTGGTGAAGTCTATTAAAACTCTTAATCTGGAAATGGGAATGGTCCATTATGCCAGCAACATTTAGACCACAAAGTGAATGCCAAGCCCAGCAGGGGTCAGACTCAATAGGTAGGTTTTTATGGTTATGGGCTGGAGTTCTCATTTTCACCTAATTGACAGGAGCATTTCACTAAAACAATATATGAGGTGTCATGGCCAGCCCCAGGTTCCCCTCTCTTGGTAGCTCCCGCAATGGAGCAAGTTGACTCAGATAAGGTAATCAATCATCAGCCTGTGCCTTTTTATTAAAGGAATAGATTTATCAGCTCATTCTTGTAGGATTGTAACGTCTCCGTGAAATTTGGGGTAGTCTAAGACAGAGTTCTTGATACAGTTCTATTCGTTCTTGATATAATATGGCACTTATTTCCTGACCTACATTATGGGCTGAACTCCCAAGACCCTTGCAATGGTTTACTTGTTACAAAAAGGCAAGTAGAATACAAGTTAATTTGCCCTGAAGAAGAATTTGGATCTTGCAAACTCTCTAAGGAAAATTTTGTTAATAGCTAAGCACTTATATCTGCTGAGTATCTTCTTGTCTTTTGTTTCCTTTTTCCTCCTTTTTTGTTTTTCTAAATGGTTGGTTATAGTTTTTTTAGACTTTGTTCCAGATGTTAAAACTGTTAGCCAACTAAAAATTGATCTGAGTGAATAGATAGGGTAAGTTAGGGATTTGAGGTAGGATAATGGATCATGTTAACCTTTTATTTATAAATGGGGAAAAAAAGGGCAACAGGAGATGGTTTTATGAATGGTAAGACCTTCCATAAAAGAGATTTGCAGATGAGCACTTCCCAATTTAGCCATTAAAGAATTAATGGTAAAAATGGAAAGAAGGAAGGAAGGCAGGCAGGCGGGAAGGAAGGGAGGGAGGGAGTGAGGAAGTATCTAGGTACCATGGAATATTATTCAACCACAAAAAGAAGGAAATCCTGTCATTTATGACAACATAGAGGGACCCTGAGGGTATTATGCTAAGTGATAGCAGTTCAACAGGGAAAGACAAACAAGGTCTGGTGTGTCAGAATACTAGAATACTTGTGATTATCAAGTCTTGGAATTGCCCTGAGGGGCCCTCTAGGTTTGATTTACTCCTTGGATGCTTTAGGTATCTGGTGTTTTGATCCCTAAAATAATGTGCTACCTACCCTAAAAGTTTTTGAGGGCTTCTCCTTTATCAGCTGAGGGCTAATTCAGTGGTTCCTAATTCTTTCCAGGTTTGAACACAAATGAGGTGACCAAAGAGAGGGCAGGCGGGACAACACACTTTCGCCGCTGTGGCAAGGACCTGCCACCCCACACCACATTCCCTACCCACTTGGCTGAACATCTTCCCAGCTCTCTTTCTTGAGTGTTCTACCTCACCCACTATCAAACTTTAGAAATCTAGAAGTCAGGCTAAGACAGTGGGGGGAGATTCCTCATGGTGAGATGTGCACTGGAAGAATCAGACCCGGATTCAGCAGTCACCATGTGTCCTGTGCACCTTGCCAGCAGCCTGTGGGGGTCTCTATTACTCTATTTCCACAAAAACACTCTGTGTGGATCTCTCACCTACACTGAATTCTTCAGGCTAAGGCTGTCTCTTACTTGAGTTTGCAACCCCAGCACTTACCATTATGCTTAACACATAGTAGGCCTCTTTTGAATAGCCACTGACTAAATGAATATTGGCTCACTTTTTGTTCTTTGAATAGCATGCAGGTTCAACAAAGGAGAGAGTGGCTAGAAGGAAAAGCTAACATAAGTGACTCAAGTTACACTTTTCGTGTAGTTTCTATCCTCCTAATTAGGCATATCCACATAATGAAACATAGTAACTGCCATTGACCAAACATGGACGTAAGCACTACCAATGCTTGGCATTCACATCTGACAGAACAGGTAAGATATTTGTTATTACCTACAGAAGAGCACAAGACGGCAAGAGCTAAATTGCCCAAGATTGAATAGCTACTGAGAACACAAACAGAATTCAAACCCAGGTCTAGGGGTGTCTTGGAGGCTCAGTCATTGGGCATCTGCCTTTGGCTCAGCTCATGGTTCCAGGGCCCTGGGATCGAGCCCCACACCGGGCTCCATGCTGGGCAGGAAGCCTGCTTCTCCCTCTCCCAGCCCCTGCTTGTACTGCTTCTCTCACTGTCTGTCAAATAAATAAATCTTAAAAAAAAATAAATAAATAAACCCAGGTCTATTTAAATCCAAAACCCATATCTCATCCCTCTCATGCCATGTGTGTATCTAAAAGTCTGCTAAATAAAACCAGGTATCTGGTTCTCCATTTCTTTAAAGCCAATAATCTTGCAGCATCTGCACTGCAAAGGTAACAGCGAACGTTTGAGAAACGTATCACTGTTCAGTGAGTTGTGCAGCCGTGCCTCCACAGGGGTGAAATCAATTTGAAAAAGCCAGTGGTTATATGCTGAGTTTTGTTTGGCAGTCCCACATGTCTTATGGGAAGTGTTTTTATTTATTAACTCTGGCTTTAACTGTGATGCCAAAGAGGTGACCACTGTTACAATTTCCTCCTTAGAGACTGATTCCTGTAGAGAGAGGTAGGGGAGGGGGGGTACTAAAAACTGGTGGGTACCTCTTAGGCACTCGGCATTATACAAAGCACTTTCATATCAACTCTTCCCATTATCTATTTTAATCCTCATCATGACAACAAGAAACTAGGGGTAGAGTCATCATTTTGCCCATGAGCGATGAGAGACTCAGAAAGATTTAGTAACTTAATATCACATAGAAATGACGTGTCATAGCCATGTCCTACCCCATCTGTATCCCGCTCAACTGTGGAACCCCGTTCTAAAGGTGAAGTAAGACGAAGCCTTTAACGACGCTCAGGGGTAACAGACTCGTACTCCGTGTGTGATCAACAAACAGCCGCTGGCTTTTGTGCACTCGGAAGTACACTGCGGGGAGTGCTAGAAGGACCGCTGAGGGGCTAACCTGTAGAGACGTCTCTGCTGGGCCTTAGTAAGCCCCGTGAGCTCTGCTTCACAACTGGACATGTACACAGTTGTTATTCCTCTGTGGTCACCAACAACCACCTGCGGACTAATCACTCATCCCAGGCCCCCAAGTGCACGTGTGCTGGTATAACTATGTTACATGGACCCACTCACTGGCTTCCTATCTTGTTGATTGCCTCAGTACAAAGCTAATGTTCCTGTCAACAAATAAACATGGTAAACCCTCCATCGCTGCCCACATAACTCAAGTTGCCATTTTCACTGGGAGGCAACATGATTCTGAACCCCAAAAAAGGCCAACTCTGGAGTCAGACTGCCCGGGTTCTAACCCTGCTCCCCCACCCACAGCCACGCGACCTTCCTTGGGTCACTTAACTCCACGCACGTCGGCCCCGCAGACGTAAGGCGAGGGAAGGAACGGCACCACCGACAGGGGACAGGCGCGCTGTCAGGAGTCGCTGGGTTAGGAGCGCGGAAAGCACTGAGAACAGCAGCAGGCTTACTCCCATTTCTTCCCGAGCCGGTGCTGTATTCCATGCCACAGCCAAGCCTTTACAGGAAACTTGCATCATGCATGCTCTTGCTTCTCCACAGATTTCTGAATCTGGCCGAGGATATTCCAGCAAATGTCCCCATGACTGAATGTCCCTGCATAGTGTGCTTGTGGGACCGGCCACCTAATGCAGGCAGCTGGAAGGCAGGAAAGAAGGAACCAGAGAGTCTGGTTAGCCACTGCCCTTCCCATAGTTACCCAAATGACAAACTCTCTGTGCAGACCCTGCAGTAGCCTTTCCCTAACCTTTTCAAAGAAGGGCTTTATTTTCATTTCTATGAAGTTTTGAAACCATCAGAAGGAGGGGAAGCTGATTCCAAAACACTTGAGTGGAGCTGAGGAGAGAGCACATCTACTGGCTAAGTTTTCATTTCAAACTAAAAAGCTCACTTTCCCCTGCTGCCTGAAAAGTCCCATACAGTGTGCTGAGCTTATCGTCTTTGGTAATGGCTGTGCTCCGGAAGACCATATGGTAACTTTAGAAGAAGCCTGGCTCCGAGGAAGAAAAGGAAAACTAATCCTTACTGAGTATTGGCTATTTACTACGTGCAATTGCTTTTAATGCCTCCAACTTTCCTGAGGAAAATGATATTCAAAGACTTTAGCAACTTCCAGAGGTGACTTTCTCTATCAGTAGCAATGTCAGAATTTGAACTCAAGACTTTAGTGACCTGAAATTAATTATTACTAAGATGCCACTTGATCTGCTGTGAACAGATATGGAGTTCTTTCTATGTGCCAGGAACCACGGTAAATGCTAAATTCTGTAGATACAGAAGAGGACAAGATAAATGAGTCATGGGAACTAGAGTTCCATCAGAGAACTAACATAGGTAGGTACATGCTTTCCATAAATAGACATTATAATCTCCTAGGGGATAAAACCAAGGGTTAAGCAAGATAATCGCGGGTTTGGGGAAGACTTGTGATTGGATGAAAGTCATACTGGCAAGTGAAACACATGTGCTGGTTCCTTTCTGCCCCTGAAAGTAGCTTATAGTCTCCTGGAAGTGCTTTAGCATCTGTCATGAGAAGAAAACACCACGAAGAAAGCCAGGTATTCATAGGGCTGATAGCTTGCCTTTCCTGTAACCTTAATTTAAACGCTTTAAGGATTAATAAAAAATTATTTGTTGATTTGCCTTCATTACCAGTTTATAAAATTCTGAAGAACAGATACTGTGTCTAATTGTTTGAATCTTCTCCAGGACACTGAAGAGCTCTTTGCACAATGACAGAGTTCCATAAAAGTCTCTTATGCTAAATTAAACTGATCAGAAAGCAGAAGTGTCTGGTGTTTCTTTCTCTAGAAATCAGTGTTTCCCCCCTGGCAGAAGCATTTACCAGAGACCACAGGTACATACAGTACGTCATGTTGCTCAGCATCCTTGCAGTTAGGGCCAAATAACTGGTTCTGGGTGGTGGTCTCTAAAGAGATGTAATGCATGTCCTTCTGGGACAAAATATTTATGGGCTAGTAGGGAAAACTTTAGCTGCCAGCTTCCCTTACCATAGTGACTAGCAGTGTTCCCAATGGTGGAGGCTTTGTCATCCTAGATCCCTGAATGCCTATGTGGAACACAGCCTCCACCCCCAAAATGCGTGTTGAAATGATACAGCGAAAATGTAAACTTTTGTGTGTTTGGCCATTGAGATTTTACGGTTAGTTTGTTACTGCAGGATAGCATAGTGCCTACAGACTAAAATAGCTCCCAGCTGCTAAAATCGAAGAGACACTATGGATGGGGCCACCTCTCTTACTCTCAAGGGAAACAAATGCCTAGGCTGAACATCCGAGTCCCAGAAAATAAGCAGTACCTGTTTATGGAAAACTGACCAAGTAAAACAGATTTGTCCTTGGCTTAGAAATGGACTAAAGTTTTCAAAGAGTGGTTTTTTTTTTTTTTTAAGATTTTATTTATTGGGACGCCTGGGTGGCTCAGTTGGTTAAGCGGCTGCCTTCGGCTCAGGTCATGATCCCAGCATCCTGGGATCGAGTCCCACATCGGGCTCCTTGCTCGGCAGGGAGCCTGCTTCTCCCTCTGCCTCTGCCTGCCTCTCTGTCTGCCTGTGCTCACTCTCTCTCTCTCTCTAACTAATAAATAAATAAAATCTTAAAAAAAAAAAAAGATTTTATTTATTTATTTGACAGAGATCACAAGTAGGCAGAGAGGCAGGCAGAGAGAGAGAGAGGAGGAAGCAGGCTCCCTGTAGAGCAGAGAGCCCAATGCGGGACTTGATCCCAGGACCCTGAGATCATGACCTGAGCCGAAGGCAGAGGCTTAACCCACTGAGCCACCCAGGTGCCCTCAAAGAGTGTTAATGGGAACTGATGGGAGATATCAAAGTGCCTCAGAAGACATTGGTGAGGCTAAGAGGACAGAGCAGGGAACACACCCCATCCCCAACCCTAAAGCAGAAAATTTTCACTTTTTCCTATTTTACACTGGGCTTCTATAGGAGACATTGTCAAAACTTTGTTCTTATTAATATTTTTGGTAAAGACTGAAAATCATTCATAAACCATCAGCACATTCACAGAGGAGAAAAATCGGCATAATCAGAACGACTCTACTGATTAAAAAGGGGATTGAGACCAAACATACATTATAGTCTCCTTTTCCCCATTTACTTTTCACCTGATTTTCAGAAGATATTGTTTTATTCTTCCTTCTTAACTCATCTTCAGCTACTTCCAGAGGGGAGTTCCTTTTTCTCTCTCGTAGTTTAACATTTGGCAGCCGTCTGCCCCTTGGTGAGTATCTTGGTAATTGTAAGTGATAGCTTTCCCCAGTCTACTGCAGCTAAGCCACCAAGATGTTACTGAGGTGTGGCACACACAAGGCTTTCACGAGTGTCTCTGGGAAAGCAGTGATCTGCCAGCGTGTGGAACAACCAGGACAGCCTCACCTTCCGAAGGGACTGCTCTAGTTTTTCCATTTGGATACAAACGAGACGCATGACACATCCTTAAAGAATTACTCATGGCCCTGTGACCTACCGGAAAGAGCCCTTGTCTTAGTTTCTTGCTTTGCTATCTAAATGAGATCTGTCTAGGTTAGATTTCATCATCTCTGAATTTTCTATTCTCCATTTGAAAAAATAAGACGGGGGGGG
>RCUC01118151.1:0-11170 GCA_003697995.1 Taxidea taxus jeffersonii
GGACCGCTGCATCAGGCCCATTCCCATAGTCACATAGGCCGAGGACCTGCCCTGTCCTCACGCCTGTGCCCTTTCCCTCCCAGGGGGTAAAGAAGCCTTTCACTGAGGTCGTCCGCGCCAACATCGGGGACGCGCAGGCCATGGGGCAGAAGCCCATCACCTTCCTGCGTCAGGTGAGGCTCAGTGTTTGCCCTGGTGCCCCTCCCCAGCCCGCCCACGTGCTCGGTCTCAGTGTCTGCTGCTCCCAGGTCCTGGCCCTCTGTGTGCACCCCGATCTCCTGAACAGCCCCGACTTCCCTGAGGACGCCAAGAGGAGGGCTGAGCGCATCTTGCAGGCATGTGGGGGACACAGCCTGGGTAAGTGCCAGTGCCCAAACTGGGCAAATCCCCAGGGACGACCGGGAGCTGCTGGGAGGCGTCCCGTGGGAGGGGTGGACCCGACTGCTGGGAGGGGCAAGATACTCCGGAGGACCGCTAAGGAGCCTCTCGGGTCCTCTTCTCCCCATCCTGCCCCACCCTCCGGCCCAGGGGCCTACAGCGTCAGTTCAGGCATCCAGCTGATCCGGGAGGACGTCGCCCGGTACATCGAGCGGCGCGACGGAGGCATTCCCGCAGACCCCAGCAACATCTTCCTGTCCACTGGGGCCAGCGACGCCATCGTGGTAGGCCAGGGCCAGGGCAGGAAGACGCCGTGGCTCTTTTCTTGCGGCTTGGGCGGACCTTGCTCCTCCTGGCACAGTGCTCCCGGGCCGGGCGGGGAGCAGGTGCAGTCCCCGTGGGCCCCACCAACCTGGCCTCCCTCTCCCGCTGACAGACGGTGCTGAAGCTGCTGGTGGCGGGAGAGGGTCCCACCCGCACAGGCGTGCTCATCCCCATCCCTCAGTACCCGCTGTACTCGGCGGCCCTGGCCGAGCTCGACGCCGTGCAGGTGGACTACTACTTGGACGAGGAGCGCGCTTGGGCCCTCGACGTGGCCGAGCTGCGGCGCGCCCTGTGCCAGGCGCGTGGCCACTGCTGCCCACGCGCACTCTGCGTCATCAACCCCGGCAACCCCACTGGTGCGCTGCCTGACCCCCAGCCCTCCCTCGTCCCCCTCCCCGTGGGGTCAGTCTGCCCGCCCCGCCCCCGGCGCAGAGCCCCAGTCTGACCCTGGACACGCTGCGTCCCCCGCGCCCCAGGACAGGTGCAAGCCCGCGAGTGCATCGAGGCCGTGATTCGCTTTGCCTTTGAGGAGCGCCTCTTCCTGATGGCTGATGAGGTGTGCGCGGGGGCTCGCCTGGGGCTGGGGGTCGCGGGGCCCGGGTGACGGCACCGCCCCTCCAGTGACGCCGGCCCGCCCGTCCAGGTGTACCAGGACAATGTGTACGCGGAGGGCTCGCAGTTCCACTCGGTCAAGAAGGTGCTGATGGAGATGGGGCCGCCGCATGCGACGCAGCAGGAGCTCGCCTCCTTCCACTCGGTCTCCAAGGGCTACATGGGCGAGTGCGTGCGGGCTGGGTGGGCGGGGGCGCAAGGACTGCGCCCCGGCTTGGGTCCCCGCCCGCCCTGACACCTGCGCCCTGGGCCGCAGGTGCGGGTTCCGCGGCGGCTACGTGGAGGTTGTGAACATGGACCCCGCCGTGCGGCAGCAGATGCAGAAGCTGATGAGCGTGCGGCTGTGCCCGCCGGTGCCCGGCCAGGCCCTGCTCCACATGGTGGTCAGCCCACCCGCGCCCTCCGACCCCTCCTTCGCGCAGTTCCAGGCGGTGAGCGGAGGGGCGGGGAGGGGTGCGATGGCGCCAGGCCGCCGGCGCCGGGTCTGATCAGCTCACCCTTCTCCGCCCCAGGAGAGGCAGGCGGTGCTGGCCGAGCTGGCGGCGAAGGCGAAGCTCACGGAGCAGGTTTTCAATGAGGCTCCCGGCATTCGCTGCAACCCGGTGCAGGGCGCCATGTACTCCTTCCCTCGCGTGCAGCTGCCCCCGCGCGCCGTGCAGCGCGCTCAGGTGCGGCCCGACTGGCGACTGGCGACTGGCCAGGGGCGGGGGAGGGCGGGTGAGGCCCGCCCACCCGCGCTGAGTCTGAGCGCCCGGCCCTGTCCGCCCGCCCCCAGGAGCTGGGCCTGGCTCCAGACATGTTCTTCTGCATGCGCCTTCTGGAGGAGACCGGCATCTGCGTGGTGCCCGGGAGTGGCTTCGGGCAGCGGGAAGGCACCTACCACTTCCGGTGAGGCCCAGCCCCGCATGGCTCAGCCTGGCCACCCCCCGCCCTGCACCTTCGCTCACCTCCCTCGCCCTTTCAGGATGACCATCCTGCCCCCCATGGAGAAGCTGCGGCCTTTGCTGGAGAAGCTGAGCCAGTTCCACGCCAAGTTCACCCGAGAATACTCCTGAGCCCCGCCCCTCCTTGGGGCCAGGCTGGACTGGCCCTGGACTACCGTGGCCAGGGTCCTCCCTGGGGGTCTCTGGAGCCCTCTGGACTTGCTCCCACTACCTGTGGGGCTGGGTGCCTTTCTGCAGGCCCTTAATAAAGCTGAAGCAGCCCGACTACCTGGAGGCCGGCTGTGTGCACACCTGTGGAGCCGCCCCTGCCTCTGTCCACCGCTGACTTCCGGTCTGAGCTGGGTTCCGTGGGGCTTAGAGACCGGGCAGGACATCCGTCAGCCTTTAGGAGGAGTGGTCAGTGTCCCTTGCTGCAGACGCAGTGCCCCTCACGGGCTGGGTCTCCTCGTGGCCTCTGGTCTTGAGGCAGACACTGGCAAACTTCACGTAAAAATGAGGAAGAGCAAAGGTGTGGAGGAAGGCACTAGGCTGGGAATGAAGCTGGACAAAGAAACCCAGGAGCTGAGTCCCAGGGGTGGCCACATCCAAAAAAGTAGCCTAAGGAGGACGCAGCCAGGCAGCCCGGCTGCGCCTTCCTGTACCGCAGCCCTGTCCGCTGGCTGGCAGCCCGGGGAGCAGCACGGGGAGCGCTCGGAGCTGTAAGACGGAGCTGGCTGCGTGAGCAGCAGGAAACGGAGTCCCAGGACTCGAGGAGGCCCTGGTTCCCCTCCTGAATGAGCAGATGGCGGCAGTGCGGCCTCGGGGCGGCGGTGCGGCCTCGGGCCGCCGGAGGAGCCAAGTTGGGGGCAGGGAGAACGGACACACAGGTCTTGCTCTGTTTGTATTGGGCTCGGAGTATGTGACACCCTAGTGCAAACACAGCGAGGGGGCCCTCCCACGCTGGAGCACCCAAGGGCAGGTGCCGGGGGAAGGGTGTGTAAAATGCTGACGCACAGGCACCCCGGGGAGACCCAGACTGGGGGTGGGTGTGCAGCCCTATGTCCTGGTCCTGGGAGCAGAGGTGGCGCTTACTGTGTGCACAACAGGCACGTTTGTGGGTCGCTGCCACCTTAGGGAGGGACGCTAGTCCCCGTTTCACAGCTGAGGCAGCTTGTCGAGCTGTTACTCTAGGGGTTGGGTCGGCTTCAGGGAGTCGAGGGTTCGGACACAGAACGAAGGCTCTAGCTCTGTCCACTCCGGAGGTGGTTCTTAACCCCAGGCCGTACTCACTTCCTCCTCTGGGCCTCGGGAGCCCTGTGGGTGCCGCTGTGAGCAGGAGGGACCACGTGAGACCCCCATGTCCCGCGGCTCCCTCCACCAAGCCAGCAGCAGGGAGGCAGGGCTTGGGCGGGCCTCTCCCGGCCTGGCCACCCACCCTGGAGGGCGCCTCCGGCAGCAGCTGGTTGCACCGCCCTGGCTGAGACCTTTCGTGGCCCCGGGCGTAAGCAGCAGTGGGCACCGGCACTGAAGAGGCCGACTCCTCCCTGGGCACTGCTGGAAGGATCCGGTGGGCACTGCAGCAGCCAGGCTGCAGGTGAGACATCACGGAAGCACTTGTGGGAATTCAGGGTGTGGGTCCAGGGGGTCTGGGGCCGGATCTCATCATACCCTTGGTGGAGGGGCCAAGGTGGGCCGGGGGCTCAACGCCGGGTAGGCGAGTGGCCGCGGTGCCCGCGGCTCCCGGGCCGCACCAAGGTTGGCCACTGGGGGCGCCCGAGTGCGGGCGGCGCTCTGGCCGGCTCGCGCTCTCAGTGGCCGCGCGTTCCGCGCCTGCGTAGTGCGGACGCCTCAGGCCCCGCGGGCTCCCGCTTGTCCAGCGTGAGCTGACTGGTCCAGCTCGAGCCATGGTGTCGTGTGACCCCTGACCGGCCCAGACCCCCCTCCGGAACCGCTCTGCCCCGGCGCCAGGTTCTGGTCTGGCCTTGAACCCGGCCCCGGCCCCCCAGCCCTAGCCCCCGGGCGCCCCGCTCTCCTGGCCATGCGCCGGAAGCTGCTGCCGCTGGCCGGCCTCTACCTGGTGCAAGGCCTGCCCTACGGGCTGCAGTCTGGCCTGCTGCCCGTGCTGCTGCGGGCGCGAGGCCTCTCCCTGACGCGCGTGGGACTGGCCAAGGTGCTGTACCTGCCCTGGCTGTTCAAACTCGTGTGGGCCCCCCTGGTGGACACGCGGGGCTCCCTGAGGGCCTGGCTGATGCTCAGCACGGCTGCTCTGGGCCTGGTGTGCGGGCTGCTGGCCGCCCTGCCACCCGCGGAAGCCGGCCCGGCTGGGCTGCCGGTCACTGTGGCGGGGCTGCTGCTGTTGCTGAACCTGGGTGCGGCTGTGCAGGATGTGGCCCTGGACACGCTGGCCGTCCAGCTCTTGGAGCCAGCCGAGCTGGGGCCCGGTAACACAGTGCAGGTGGTCGCTTACAAGCTAGGGGCAGTGCTGGCGGGAGGGGGCCTGTTGGCCCTGGTACCCACGCTCTCCTGGCCCCCGCTCTTCCTGCTCCTGGCCGCTACCTATTGGTTGGCTGCTGCCCTCGTCTGGGCGGCGCCGGCCCTGCAACGACTCCCTGCGTCTGGGCCATCGGACCGACCCCTCCACAGCCCGCACCTTCTGCAGGACCTACTGGCCCTGCCCGGTACTCTGTGGACGGCAGGCTTTGTGCTCACTTACAAGCTGGGTAAGTGAGGCCGGGAGTCAGGCAGCAGCAGGGTGGGAGCCTGGGGGACCTCCGGCTGGGTCTCCAGGAGCCCTGGAATCCATTTTGTGGTCACCTTCTGGGGGGTTAACATAGCAGGCTGGAGTTCAACCTGGTTCCCCAGCTGCGTTGCACGGCTTCCGTGAGCTCCAACCACGCTTCTGGTCTCTGGTGCCGCCTTATGCTGACTCTAAGCTTCCCTGATGCCCCATCCCAGCTATCTCCAGGCACCTGGAGCCCAGAAGGAAGGCAGGGCAGGTGCCCGGCTAGGGGAGTGCCCCTGAAGGCCCCAGGGTGAAGGGAGGTGGGAGGCCCTGCTCACATTCTCCCCACAGGTGAGCAGGGTGCCAGCAGCTTGTTTCCGCTCTTCCTGCTGGACCACGGCATCTCCACTCCAGAGCTGGGGCTGTGGAACGGTGTGGGCGCCGTGGTCTGTTCCGTTGTAGGCTCGTCCCTGGGCGGGGCCTTGCTGGCCAGGCACAGGTGAGCCCTCCCCAGCCTGGCTCACTCACCTGTGCCCACCCGATCTGTGCCCCACTCCCTGACCCGCCCCCCCATCTCCCCACCTCAGGCAACCGCTGCCCCTGCTCAGGTCAGTGCTTTGGTTCCGTCTCGGGGGTCTGGCCTGCCAGACCACCCTCCTCTTCCACCTGGACACTCCAGGGGTCAGGTTGGGCCCCGGCACCATCCTGAGAGGTGAGGGGCTGGCCGTGGGAGGGGAGGGATCCCATGTCCTGGGCCCCACTGATCTCGGCTCTCCCAGGGGCAGCCCTGCTGAGCCTGTGTCTGCAGCACCTCCTGGGGGGCCTGGTCACAACCGCCACATTCACCCTGATGATGCGGTGCAGCCAGCTGGCACCCCGGGCCCTGCAGGTAAGGGGTTGTGGCCAGGAAGTGCAGGGGGGCTGCAGGGCTGGCTGGGATCCAAGTGACCCGTGAGGGGGACCTGACCTCCTGCCCCGTCTCTCATCCCCGCAGGCCACACACTACGGCCTCCTGGCCACGCTGGAGCTGCTGGGGAAGCTGTTCCTAGGCACGTTGGCTGGAGCCCTGGCTGATAGCTTGGGGCTGCCTCTTTGCTTTGCCCTCTTTCTGGCTCTCTCAGGCATGCCCATTCTGTACTTGAGCCTGGCCCCGGGCAGCCTGGCCTGAGCTGGGTGCCCACTGGCCTAATAAAGCTGGGTGTGCCCGTGGCCTAGCCGGCTGGGCTGTGGGATGGGCATGGCTGTTCTCAGAAAAGAATTCCTAAGAGTGACTTGAGCATTTTTTTATTCTGCATTTTGGGCCTTCTTGCCTTGGCACTTCTGATGGTGGGTTTTCCCCAGGGTAATCAGTCATTGTTCTGGCCACCAGGGTCCCTTTCCCCTGACGCACAGCCACATCTGACCCCCTCCACACTGTAGCCAGGCCACAGGCTGTGCAGGCATCTGAGGTGGGGGAGCAGGGCCGGCCCACAGCACGGTGGTCAGTGGCCCCAGCGCAGGATCTCCTCTGTGGCCAAGCGCATCAGGGCGGGGAAGCTCAGACGCAGGTGTCTCCTCCAGAAGCGCTGGTCCCGCCCATACACCTGTGCTGGGAAGCGGGGGCTTCCTGCCGTGGAACAGGATGCGGCACCCTGAGGACTCTGGGCCAGGCCCCACCCCCACCTATGCCAGAACCCAGCCTCCCAGGCCCTCACCGATGCCATGGAAGATGCGGGCCACAGCCCTGCCTGAGAACTGCTGCTCTGGCCACGAGGACAGAAGGTGGCGCACGTCCTGGCGAACCTGGTCCTCCCAGTCCTGGATCTGTGGAGGGTGGGCACATGAGGCCGCTTCCATGGCGCCAAGTTCCACGTGGCCCGCCGAGGTGCAGGCCAGGAGGCAGGGTGTGCGCGCTGGCTGAGCTCACTGCAGGCCAGGAGGGGCTAGCACTCACCCTTGCTTGTCCTGGCTCCAGGTCCTGTTCGTCTTCTGTGTCCCCGAGATCCTCTTCCTTGAAGTAGCAGCTGAGCAGGGCCTTGAGTCTGGCACTGCGCTCTTCGTTGGGCTGCTCCAAGCAGGGCCCACAGCTGGGGAAGGCCACGCTGGGGCGAGAGGGATCTGTCAGAGCTGGCCCCCTGCAGGGCGGGGTGGAGGTGGCCCCGGGCCCATCCACCCCTCCTGCACCTGTGAAAGGCCCGGAAGGTGCGGCGCAGGCCGGCCAGGGCCTCCCGTTCTCGGGCTTGTATGCGGCCGTACAGGAAGTCGCAGATCTGGTCCCTCTCAGGGGCTGTCAGGTCTCCAGGACTGCGCAGACAGAAGGCGAGCTCCCGGAACTCCACCAGCACCCCCGTGTCCCGACGTGCACCTGCCGGAGAACTCATCACATGCGGGCAGGCGGGTGGCAAGCAGGTCCGGGGCTGAGCGGGCTGGGGGGAGGGCGCACCCGTCGCGGGCTCGGGCTCCCACTGCAGCTGACGGAGAGCCCGCTGCGCTGATGCCAGCTTCCAGCCCGCCGAGTCTGCCAGCTTCACGACGTCGAACTCTACAGAACAGCCTCCCCCACCTATGTTCTCTGGCGGCTGTTGGGCCAAACACACAGCCAGGAGAGGACACCTGTCCGAGGACGAGGGACATGTGATTAGCCATCTTGGCTCCGTGTCCTTGGCCCCAGCCTGGGCCGGGATGCGTGCTCACCTGTGGGCCAGGGCCAGGAGCTGAGGGGCACCCCCAGGGCAGTGCAGGCGGCACCGGGCGTAGGTGGGCACCAGCAGCTCCAGCCAGCGCCGTGGGTGTAGCTCCAGGTAGCACAACAGGGTCTCAATGGCTGGGGGTGGGGGACGCAGAGCGGCGCTCAGGGACATGGGCATGTGGGGACGCAGACGTGTGGGGATGTGCCCACCGCTGTCCCCAGTTCCTCACCCTCCTCGGGCATGTCGAGAGCCTGCACCAGCGGCTGCACCGGGAGTGCCCGCTGGTGGCCTGGGCACCGGGCCGCACGCTGGCTGCTGGGCTGCTCAGCCTCCCTCAGGGACACGGCCACAGGCGTCTTCTGGCTCCCGGCTCCGTCCTCTGGAGGCCGTTGGGTGTGGGCACAGGTGCAGGGGGGAAACGAGCACTGGACCAATTTCTTCACGGCGAGAAAGTCGGCCACGTCGGCATGCACGTGTCTCCGCAGCTCCTGCAGGTCCTGGCCCTGTGGCATGGCAGCCATGACTGTGTGGCCGGGGGGAGGGGGGGCGGGCGCAGTGCGGGGGCAGGAGGGTGCAGTGGGGGCGGTGAGCGGGGCAGGCAAGAACCTGGGGTTGTAGGAAGAGGTGGCAATGCGCCGGCTGGCCGTCACGCCCGGCCCGGCCCACAGCCTGCACGTAGGTCTCGAAGCTCGCGGGCAGCCCCAGGTGCAGCACAGCCCGCACGTCTGGCCGGTCCAGCCCCATCCCGAAGGCCACTGTGGCCACCACCACCCGCAGCCGGCCGTCCATGAAGGCCTGCTGCACCTGCCGCCGCTCCCGGTGACACATGCCGGCATGGTAGGCTTTGGCTACGGCCTCTGGGACCTGCCCTGCAGGGAAGACACAGACAATCGGGTGCACTGTGTTCCTGGGGCAGGTCTGTGGGGCACAAGCCTGCTGACCTCACCTCTGGGCCCCAGGTCCCGGGACGCATGCAGGCAAGTGCGGAGCCGTGCAGCGACACGCTCTGTGTCCTCACGTCTGTTGCAGTAGACGATGACGGAGCTCAGAGCACGAAAACGATCACTCTGCAGCAATGTCACCAAAGCCTGGTGGGTGACAGCGGTCAGTGGGGGCTGTCAGAGGCCATGCCTCTGGTGGGCCCAGGTGTGTCCACCTACCTTCTCTGGGTCCCTGTCCATGGACACAGAGAGGTACAGGTTGGCGGGGACGGTGACCGGCTCACTGAGGACAAGCTCCTCGGCCACGCCTAGATGCTGGGCCACATCTCTCGAGGTGCTGCGTGTGGCCGTGGCCGTGAGACCCAGGAAGCAGCGCACGCCCATGTGTTCCCGCAGCACCTGTGTGGGAGCAGAGCCGGTAAGGGTGCCCAAGCCGTCCTCCCTGGCCCGCTCCCTCGTATCCCAACTCAGGCTCACCTTGCAGACACGCAGGTAGCAGGGCCGGAAGTTGTGGGACCACTGGGAAAGGCAGTGGGCCTCGTCGACACAGGCAAAAGCGACCGGAGGCAACTGAGGGAGGCAGCCAGAGGTCCCCAGCCCAGCCCCAACCAGCGCCTCGGGTGACAGGATCAGCACGTGCACCTGGGCCGCCTGAACCTGAGGGTGCAAGATCAGGAGCATCAAGGAAGGGCCGGTCTGGTCCCCTGCCCGTCTTGCCATGTGAGGCCCCTCACCTTCTTCAGGGCAGACTCACGCTGCTTCCTGGTCATGCCTGAATGGATGCAGGCCACCTTCAGACACGGGGGCAGGCCAGACACCTACAGGGTCAGGAGGACAACCAGTGACAAGCCACCCTCCCTTGACTCTCCCTCTAATGGCTCTCTGAGCTGCTCAGCTTGACGACAGCCGCCATCTGTGCGTTGGGCTCTCTGGGGAGAAAAAGCCCAGATGGCAGAGCCTATAGGACTAAGGATCGGGGTTGCCTGTGAGCCTTGGCTCAGAAGCGCCAGGAACGGACAGGCCCTATGGGGATGTCCCCCTTCCCCAGTGCTGCTCCTCCTGGGGGTCAAGTCATGTCAGCCCAGCTGTCAGGTCCCTGCTGCCCTCTGGCCACTACTAGGCCTGGGGCTGTGGACAAGCTGGCGGGCTGAGAACAGTTAAGCTCCTTACAGCCCTGACTAGGTAACAAGCAGCAGCCCAAAGGAGCCAGAGGACCTGTGGGCACCTGTTCCTGCCTCCTGTGTGGGGCCCAAAGGTCCTGCCAGAGCACCTGGTCATCCATGAGAGACAGGAGGGGAGAGACGACCAGTGTGAGGCAGGTGCTCCGCCGGGCGTAAAGCAGTGCGGGGAGCTGATAGCACAGGGACTTGCCGGTACCAGTGGGCGACACCAGCAGCGTGGACATGCCTGGTGGGACCAAGGGTCAGTAGTGGCACTCTGTGGCCAGGCCTTGGTCCTGGCCCCTCCCTGCAGTAGCCAAGCTCACCAGAAAGGATCTGCATGATCGCACGCTCTTGCCCAGGGCGGAAGGCTTGGTGCCCCAGCTGCTCTAGGGCCTGGAACACCTCAGCTGGTGTCTCTGTGGACACAGGTGTTGGTCAGGAGGGCCCCAAGTTGCCCCCATCTCCCAGTAAAGGCTCTGGGCTGGTCGGCTTCTGCTCACCCGCCACTTGTCCCGAGGGCCCTGGTGGGTAGAGTGGTGGCACGGGGGGGTGCCAGCAGTGTGCCTGGGGCACAGGCTGCTCCACAGTCACCAATAGCTCAGGCCCAGCAGGCTCCGTGTCTTTCTCACTCACTAGGATCAGACACAAAAAGGTGGTGTGGGAACTCTAGCTTAGGCTAGGATCTTTCTAGAAAAAACCCAACTAGCTATACCCTGCCCTCTACTCCTTCACTCACCAGGGAGCTGGCAGCTGGCAGTGCCTGTCCTATGGACTGCTTCATCCCCAGAGAGCTGGGTCTGCACGGTCTGCACGGTCTGCAGGTCGTCTTCATTCTCACCGCTCTTCTGGGGACCCAGAGTAGGCTCTGCGTCAGGTAGAAGGAGCTGCTAGCTTCTTGTTTGAACTAGATGTGCTCCCCCACCCCCGGTCCCCCCCCAGGAGTACCACTGTCATCTGAACAGTGTTAGTCCAACCCCTCACCCAGAGGAGAAGTTTCACTTGACTGGGGGCACTGGGATGACCAGTGGCCTAGTTGTCCACCCCGGGAGCAAGAATTCTTGACTGTGGCTCTGGGCTGACCACCTCCGAAACACTCCCCCTTCTTCTGCCACTTCTGCTTCCACATCTGGGAGCCAGAAAAAGGGTCACATGGTAAAAGGCGGTAGGCATGAAGGGAGCGGCCGCCAGCACCTTACCTGCTTCCGGAGCAGCCTGCCGCGGAGCGCCGGGCCCCGCACGTAGCGTTTCTGCTTCATGTTGAGCCGCACGTAGTTACCTCCGCTCGGGACAGCTGGCCTAGAAAGGAGGTACGAACAGGCCATGGCCAAAGCCTGCCTCACCCGGGCTCGTCTCAATGTGACCCTACTGGAGACTGAAGCTGTGGTACCTGAGGGCTGTGGGGCCACTGGGGGGCTGTGCGCACACAGGTTCTCCTGGG
>RCUC01118154.1:0-15217 GCA_003697995.1 Taxidea taxus jeffersonii
AAAAAAAAAATAGTGATGGTTATGGCATAATGGCTTGCATTTATTGAGACTTTTTGTGCCAGTCTATCCTAAACACTTTATAAATACACATATATATGTATACATATTATATATGTATTATATTTAATGTAATTTTCACAATAACTCTATCAGGTAGGTAATATTATGCCCATTATATAGAAGAGGAAACTGAGGCATAGAGAGATTAAGTAATGTGCCTAAAGTCACGCCGCTGATAAATGGTAGATCCAGATTTGGACTAGGACATCCTGGCTAGAAACCCGTGCTTTGACAATTATATTCTACTGCACTTTTAACATAGACCAGTAGTTTCCATCTGTGACTGATTTTGCCCCTGAAGGAACATTGGGCAATGTCTGGAAATATTTGTGGTTGTCACAGCTTGGGAGGAGAAAGGTGCTCCTGGCCTCGTGTGAGGCAAGACCAGGGATGCTGGTGACCGCCTGGCAGCACAGGGGACAGCCCCCCCAACAGAGAGTACCCAGCGCCAAATGCCAATAGTCTGAAGTTGAGAGACTCAGACACAGACTAGTCATTGAACCTAAAGGATCTGACAAAAGGCTGTATGAGTCCATCCTTCAGCAAAGAGTTCAGAAATTGATATTATTGTTGCTACTCTTTTCACTGGTTTCATTTTTATTAAATAAGAGAATGATAAAATTTTCAAATTTTTCTCTCATCCCCTAAATCTAAGAACCCAAGTGTTGTTACTTGAATGGAAGCTTTTGAGGGGTGAAGGAGCATGGGTGAGCTGCTGGTCATCCTCTCCACTCCCACCAACCAGCCCCCACTGGGAGGCGGCACACATCCCCCTGACCCCGCAATCTCTAGGTCTCCCGAGTGCCCTTCTGTGCACCGCCATAGGAAATAATTATCCCCTCTGGACTCATGCCAATTAAATTCTCCCATGGCTTCTTGTTAGCAGGAGAGTGTGGGGAGGCGGGCTTGTTGGCATCCATTTCCTGTTCATCTCATCTGGTGTCCTGGCTTCATCAGCAAGCGATCTTTTTCTCAGGATGCCCACAGCTGCATTCCCAGTGCAGTCAGCCAAACATTCCTGGCCCCACCCGCAAGCTGACTATCCCATTTATAAGGAAAAGGGGGAAAGAGGCGGTTTCTGGAGAGGTCCGTGTGAAGGTTCTGCTCCCAGGCATTGAGAGAAATCTCCTGTCCAGGGAGTTGTGTTTGGCTGTTGGCCCTCTGCCCAGGAATGGCAGCTGAGGCCACTAGATCCACCCATGAACTTGACAAATACCATTGAGGAAGAGGAGCCTAGAGATTATACAGTCCAGCATTTCTCAAAGCATATTCCATGGGACACTTATTCTGGGGAACCTTAATAGATCTTAAGAGTAAAAAGTTCTGTGGGCACTGAATTTGGGGAACCTTGATTGGAAGAGAGCTGGATGTGTGTCTTTGCAGCAGGACTTGTCAGAGCTTTGGATATGTTAATGTGCATTTTAAGTATCTGAAGGAGGAACAGAGCATGCAGTATTTTCTCAAACTATTTGACCATATGTTTTAGTTTGAATTCTCCTAAAAGCAGAAACAAGGAGTTGGGTTCAAGTACAGCTTAATTTGGAGTTGATTCCAGTGATCAAAAATGACAAAGTGAGCCAAATAAGACAGAGAAAGAACCAAAGGCAATAAAGATGTGTTAATGGGTTGATTAGAAATGTGAGCAATACTGGAACTCAGTATTGCTGGAGAATGTCTGAGGAACCATAAAAAGTATGCCTCACGATCAGCCCACTGAAGGTCAGGCTCCTTGGAATGGAGGTTGCACCTGGGGGGGTTAGGTGCCCTGTACTTCCCAGATTGCACCTGCCCTCCACAGCTCTGGGGAAAGCTCTGAGGCAGCAGAGCAAAGAGACACTGAGGGAAACACTTGACATAGAACTTGGCAACGCGCATGGAAGTTTCCACACAGTTACACTGAAATAAAGTGGGCCAAAGGGATGTGGTATGGCACACAAGTTTGCTTACCACAGAAGTCTTTATTTTTCTCCTAGAACATGTGATTTATAGTTCTCCTTGGAAGGCATAAGAAAGTTTGCTCTAAACTGAGCACCTTAGGTTACACGTGAGAGAGAGAGATTCAGAGGAAGTGTGACTTGCTCAAGATACGCCCCAGGATTCCAAAAGAGGCTCCCTGTGTTTCTCCTTCCTCATCTGTGAAGTGGGGCTTATGCTAGCACCTCATTCCACAGTGACTTCACCTATCACGTGCCTGGCATGCCTGGCACAGTGTAACATCTCAATAAAATTTACTTGTTATGATTTGCCCCAAAATGAGAACAGTGGCACACTTGGAAAGTGCTACTGTAGTGTCATGCTCACACCGTATTTGTGGAAAGATGAATCCCTTCCAGTCCAGAAACTTACAGACTGAAAATGAGCAAGGTCATGATTCATTTCCCTCAACCAATAGATTTGGTGGCCAGCACAGGCATCATGGTGAAGAAAGTAGAAGGGACTCCTTCCTTCATGGAGAAGAGAGGAAAGTAAACAGACAATCCAGTAACTAACTAGTTACTTCAAATGTGATGATTGTTTTGAAAGAAAATGACCTACACTGCAAGTCTACCTTTTGGACGTCCGGCAGCCAAACTCTCTCTTTTGCTCCCCGCACACACAGAAATATCAGCCCCCCACCCAGGGGCAGCCAGCACAGCACACCCAGAGCTAAGAAATGAAGAGCCCGAGGCCATGTCTCTGGAACACCTACAATCCCAAGTCGATTTGGTAAGAAAAAAAAAATATTAAGCTTGTTATGCATCTTTATTGCCAACCCCCTCCCCCCCCCATATACGCATAGAGGGCTCGTTTGTGCTTGTCCAGGTTTTTGAACACTATCTGAGGGGAAAATAACAGAAGACCCTGAGGGAGAAAAAAAAAAAGTTGACTCTGGCATAAAAATATTTACCATTATCATTGTAATAATTACCATTTGTTAAACATCAATTCAAGTGGTACTTCATATGGTACTTTGTATGTTATTTCATTGCAGTAAATATTTACTAAGTACCTACTGTCTGCCAGGCTCTGTTCTAGAAAGGACATGGCCCCAGAACAAAACAGATGAATATCCGTACTCTCTTGGGACTCACAGTATAGCTGGTGCCGGGGGGCGGGGGGGAATAGTACACATAGCAACTTAGTAAATTATGTCAGTGTATCAGGTAGTTTTTGCTGCATAACAAACGGTCCCCAATTTCAGTGGTTTCAAACCATAACCATTTCTTTAGCTTTTGATTCTGCAGATCAGTTATGTGAGCTGAGTGGTTCTTCTCGTCTCAGCTGGGGTCACTCACAAGTCTGGGAGGCAGCTGGCTGGCTTGCTGCTGAGAGCTTGGTCATCCTAGGTCAGTGGAGCAAACCGGGCCTTCCTGGCTCCCGTGTCGTTCACATCCCTCCAACAGGCTGGCCCAAGCATGTTCCCATGGCAAGACAGACATGCAAAGGTGAACAGCCCCATCCTGCAAGAGGGAAAATGGCCACACACATGTGCATTTCAAGTCTCTGCTTGCATCATAGTTATTAATATCCCATTGGCCAAAGAAAGTCAAATAACAGAGCCCAGACTCAGAGCGGTAGGGGATTACAAAATTGCAGAGCAAAAGATGCAGATAGGAGGCCATCCGTTGGAACAGTTACATAAATTGCTTTGCCACAGATAGAAATAAGCTCTACAGAAAGGAGGCAGGCCTCATGAGATGAGGCATGCAAAGGCCTCAGAATTTCTAGTGGGAGGATTGGGTAGTCTTCCCAGGAAGGGTGGCAATGTATTATTATATACCAATACTATTTCTTATCCTCACAGAAAACCACACATTGAAAATTGTTAACCTCATTTTACAAATAGAGAAATTGAAGCTCAGAGTGGTTAAGTAACCCCAAGATCTCATAACAAGCAAGTGGTTATGATACTAAATGGGGCTTTTCCTATTACAAGCCTCAGGCAACCGAACCCAAGCCTGCCAAGAAAAGATCAGAGAGGGAAAGTGAGTGGCTTCCAAAATTGAAAAGGTCATCAAAGACACATCAGTGGAAAGACACAGGGATAGCGTAGCTCAATGGAAATCTTGAACCTCTGGCAATTCTCACCAAAGTTTGGAGATTGAGTCGAACGGGACCAGTTTTGATCCTAAGCATCCCTGACCATTCACAGTCACCAGGAGGATGTAAAGTGAAACCTGCCTTCGGCCCCACCCAGCAGGCAGACTCTCTGATTGATAACTAGGCAATGTAGTGGGCGCTTGACAAGTATAAAATCAATGAATGCATAAACAGACCTCAGTAGGACTTAGTAACTTGACGTGGATGAGTAGTTTCATCTATACTAGCCTATCTTCTTCCCAAATAAGGTCTAAAACTCCTTACTTCTTTATAATAAATGATAGTAACTCTCATAGTGCTTTCCCCCACCCCCAACACACACCTACCACCTTTATGGATACCAAGCAACTTTGCAGGAATTGTGGATTTCACTCTGCAATGCACAAAGGTAGCTGATGGAGCACCTATGACACAGAGAAGTCAATCACATTATCTGGAGTCATACAGCAGGCTAGTCCTAAAGTCAGAAAACAGAACAGTCTGATTTCCAAAGGCTACCAACCCATTACCAAAACTCTATTTCTTCTTCTGTGGAGGAAAATGCAAAGGTACTGTTGAAGAGCTCTTTCAGATGAAGCAAAGACAAAATTCCCCAAAAGAAGGGCCAGTATGAAAAATTTTACAGTCACCATAATGAAAGGCCTCCTACAAGGGTCATGTACATCCTCAGCTGCTTTTCTGAATGTCAAGGATGGTAGCTTTGCAGAGCAGGTGCTTTGAGAAATCACTTTGCATTGTATCTCTATATATACAATAAAATTTGAGATCACAGTGTGACCCAAAGGGAGATAGGTTATTCACCTTAGTTCAGCAACCATGCACTGTACTCCTACACGGTGCCTGGACCTGGACCATCGCATATAAAAGCAGAGATATCTACAGCTCAGGTGACCTCAAGAGTCAGTGGACATTTTTCAAACGCCATATAATGGGCACTATTCTAAGTTTTGGACACCCATCATCTCATGTAATCCCCAAAACAACCCTATTAGTGGGTTTTATTATACGCATGATTCCTATTAAGAAACTGATACAGAGAGATTGAGCAACTTGTCCGGGGTCACTCAGCTAGGAAGGAACAGAGCAGTGAATCAAACGCAGGCAGTCCGACTCCAGAGCATGTCCCCTCCTCCCACCCCAACAGCCCTGCTTCCTTCTGGTTCACGCGAGCCCTGAAGATCGGATGAGAGTCACATGATCCTAGAGCTTGCGGCCTCATACCACAACTGCCACTTCTTGAGTCCCTTCCCTGGGCTAGACACCTGCATGCAGGGATAGTAACAGATATTAGCCCACTTGGACTGCAGGGTACCTCTGTGAAGTTAGAGTGATTACCCCCACTTTTCAGTTAAAGAAACTGAGATTCAGACGAATGAAATAATGCTTGAGTGACTAAAAATTGGTGAGGTGATCAGAAGAAGGGAAGTACGAGCAGGACCACTCCTCACCCCCTTAGTGATTAGAGCTACCATTTATTGTGCATTTATTTGCCAGCCCTGGTACTAAATACATATGTTATCTCCACTATTCTTCATCAGGAAAATGAGTCCTAGTATTTTACTGACTTGCTTGAAATTCACACCACCAGCAAGTGTCAGGCCTAGAATTCAGTCCCATGTCCAGCGGCCCCAAAGCCTGTGCTCTCAGCCAGTAATGAGAGTAAGAAGAGATGAGGGCCTGGCCCTCCAGGGGGGAATGGTTGACATGCCGTAGGACACCCGTACAATGGGACATGATTCTACAATGGAAAGGAATGAGTTAATGATTCAAGAGGTTGAATCTCTAATGTGTTGTGCTAGGTGAAAGAAGCCAGATTCAAAGGACTGCTACTTGCTAAGGACAGAGACCAGATCAATGGTGGAGACATGATGGCAGGGAGGGGTTACCTGAGTAGCACAGGGAATTTGGGGGGTGACTATTCCGTATCTTATTATTATTATTATATTATATATAATAATATAATATGCATATTATATTATATATATTATATAATATATAATATATTATTATTATGGTCACATGACTATCGGCATTTGTCAAAACTTGCACAAGTGGATGGATTAAGATTGATTTTACTGCTTATTATTGATACCTTTATTTTTTAAAAAAAGAAGAAGGAAGGGAGGAAGAGCACGGGAAGGAGATCAGGGAGCACAGAGTCTTCAGAGAGGCCTGAATTCTTCCTGGAAAGTTTATCAGATGGAAACGTTTGTTGATGTAGTCAGCAAAGGTTTACTGAGCACCTACTGTGTGCCAAGCACTATGGGCATACCTAGCAGATAGTGCAAGGTTTGGTGCCAGACCACTACAAGAAAGCAAATATTACAATAAAGCGAATATTACCATGAAGCGAATATTGCAATAAGGCAAGTCAAATTAACTTTTTGATTTCGCAGTGTATATAAAGGTTACATTTACAATATGCCATTGGCTAGTAAGTGTGCACTAGCATTAGGGCTAAAAGAGCAATGTAAATGCCTAGACTAAAAAATACTTGATCGCTCACAAAGGCTAACCATCATCTAAGCTCTCGGGGAGTAGTAATCACTGATCACAGATCACCATAACAAATAAAGTATAAGAATAACAAATAACAAATAAAACAAAAAATAATAAGAGTAAAAAACTTTGAAACACTATGGGACTTTTCAAAATGTGACACGGAGACATGAAGTGAGCAAACACTGTGGAAAAAATCCTGCTGAGAGATTTGCTCGATGCAGGGTTGCCGCACACCTTCAATTTGTAAAAAATTGCAGATAAAGCAAAACGAGGTATGCCGGGGCGCCTGGGTGGCTCAGTGGGTTAAAGCCTCTGCCTTCGGCTTGGGTCATGATCCCAGGGTCCTGGGATCGAGCCCCACATCTGGCTCTCTGCTCAGCAGGGAGCCTGCTTCCTCCTCTCTCTCTGCCTGCCTCTCTGCCTACTTGTGATCTGTCAAGTAAATAAATAAAATCTTAAAAAAAAAAAAAAAGAGGTATGCCTGTCTATTAGGCAGGGAGAATACCACAGTGAACAGGAGAGAGGAGCTCCTGAACCTCACTGCTTATGTGCCTGGTTTAAATTTTTAAAAAATAAATAAAATTAAAATTAAATAATATAATTCCAGCTAATGGTAATAAAATAAGCGAATAAACCCAGAGGACAAGGTACAGTGAATGTACTCTAGCTCAGAGAATGCAGCCTCAGTGGTCAGCAGAAGGCAGGGCAGGGAATAACCTGGGCCAAAGTATCAGTGGGCAGTAGTGGATTCAAGGGGTTTTTAACTTGGGACAGGTCCCAGACAAGAGCACGTGCAGTCAGTGCTCACTGATGCCTGCCTGAGTTCTCCACAGGAACGTTCTGATCCCAGGGAGGGTTTCTACATGCTGCCCAACACACAGGTCACCTTTCTCCAGCCACTCAAGGGAAGCTTATTCATTCAAATGGTAAATTGCAGAAGACATTGAAAAAGAAATATGCTGGGGCAAGACATCACATTAGTCCTTCCCAGGACTTGGAACAATGCTTTTTGGATGGATTGTTCACACACAGCTCCTGTCAATTCTTTTTTTTTTTTCTTTCTTTTTCTTTTTTTAAGATGTACTTATTTATTTTAGACTGTGTGTGTGCGTGCGCGCACACGCACAAGTAGAGGAAGGGCAGAGGGAGAGGAGCAGTCTCCTCATTGAGCACGGAACACAATGTGGGGTTCCATCTCACAACAGCAAGATCACAGAACTGAGCTGAAACCACGAGTCAGACGCCCAGCCGACCAAGCCACCCAAGCACCCCACTCCTGCCAATTCTAAGAGGATTTATCATCTATTCTTTTGCATAATATGAAAAAATTACAATTCCAACCTGGACTCTTCAGTTAGGTTTATATTTTATGAATAAAACATTCCTCCCTTCCCCTGGACTCTTTCCTGTGCTTTATGCCAGGAAAACCACACGACTTTAAATGCTTTGGAGCCCTGCGTCTCCTTCCCCTTATGTCCTGAGAACCTGATGCCAGAAGTCCCTTCCCACATTCACAAGGTATGTTCCTTGTTTGACCAGAATGCAAATCCCTTTGCTTTTGTCCTGTGCTCACCTGGAGAAGGCTTCAAGTTCAAAACATCTCTGTAGAGTCAAGCTATTGTCAGAGTTGAGAGTGGGGATGGCATTGGTGTCTTTACAAATAGACCACATTGTCTCCAACACCTTCATTCCAACCCTGTTTCTCTCCTTAACTGTCCCCCAGATCTAACCGGGTGTGGGCTGATTCCATGGCCATTTTTGGCTTTCAGTCCAAGAAACCTGGTAATTGGTCCTGAAGCCATTCCAGGAGTAAGATGATTATGTTATGATACCCAAACTCTTGTGAAGGTTGCAAAATCTGACACAAGTTGTTCCTGAATTTCCAGTGCTCAGAAAAGAAAACACCTTGTCTTTTGTCTCTGTAAGCTGTTTACTTAGGGCTTTGACTGGGCTCCCCACCTTCCGTACACAGAAAAGATGACTTCCAGCCAGTTGGCGTTAGCTGTTTTAATTTGTCCGTGAGCATGTCTTTTTCTTCTTTAACTCTCTGTGAATGTCAAGAATCTTTGCTGGAAACTCAAAAAGAAGTTGAGAATTTTTGGAATCTCTGGTAGAAGAGATTATAAAGTTGCTCCCTGCCAAAGGCTGGCCTGCCCCAGCAGGTTTAGATGATGTGAAAGCCATGTCTGTAGTGAGAATTGGCTGTGCTGCCTTGCTTCTCTTACAAGCTTGGCTATTCTGTCGGTATTATTAGGAGAGAGCAAGCACTTGCATTTTTTGCTTGAAATGTTTGTGGGTTTGCTGTTGGCCGTGTTATTTCAGTTAAATTCTGTGACACCAAGTGATTCCCAAAGCAGTTAGGGCCAAATTGATTTTGACGAAGTCATCAGGGATGTGTGTAAAGGGGAAGCCACAAAGATGTTCAAGACAACAGTATTTATGATAGGAAAGAAAGAATAGGAAGAGGGAAGGGAGGGAGGGAGGAAGGAAAGAAGGTAAGGAGGGAGGGTGGGAGGGAGGAAGGGAGGAAAAGGGAAGGGAAGGAAGAGAGAAAGAGGAAGGAAGGGAGGGAGGGAAGGGGGAGGGAGGGAGAGAGGGAAGAAAGGAAGTAAAGAAAAGAAAAAAAGGGGGTGAGGAGCAAACTAGATGTCCAACAATATTGTTTGAATAAATTTTCATGTAGTCATTTGATGTTAATGAAATGTAGTTGTGAAAAAACGCTGCTGTAGAAAGTTCATCATTTCACGATGCCATGAAATTATTCTTTCTCTCCTGTAAGCACCAGCACACTAGAAGGTGACTAGTAATCTCAGATAAAGTACTGAAATTATTTCTTAACTTGCAAACGCAAGTGATAAAAAGTATACATACAATGGGATCTCATTTTTATTTTAAAAATGTAAGTAGGGGCGCCTGGGTGGCTCAGTGGGTTAAAGCCTCTGCCTTCAGCTCAGGTCATGATCCCAGGGTCCTGGGATCAAGCCCCGAATCAGGCTCTCTGCTCAGTGGGCAGCCTGCTTTCTCCTCTCTCTCTGCCTGCTTCTCTGACTACTTGTGATCTCTGTCTGTCAAATAAATAAATAAAATCTAAAAAAATTAAAAAATAAAAATAAAAATGTAAGTAGAGGGGCGCCTGGGTGGCTCAGTGGTTAAGCCTCTACCTTCGGCTCAGGTCATGATCCCAGGTTCCTGGGTTCAAGCTCCGCATCTGGCTCTCTGCTCAGCATGGAGCCTGCTTCCTCCTCTCTCTCTGCCTGCTTCTCTGCCTACTTGTGATCTCTGTCAAATAAATAAATAAAATCTTTAAAAAATAATAATAATAAAATCTTTAAAAAAAATGTAAGTAGATACAGGACAGGGTTTCTCAACCTTGATACAGTCAACAGTTGGGGCCAGATAATTTTCGTGGGAGCTGCCCTGTGCACTGTAGGATAGTTAGCAGCATCCCTGAGGGATTCATGGTGTTAGCACTCCCCTCCAGCTATGACAACCACAAGTGTCTCCAGACATAGATGCATGTTCCCTGGGAGACAAAACTTCCCCCAGGTGAGAACCACTGCTCTAGTACATAATGATAAAATGTGAGAACTATTACAGAGGAGAGGGACTTTGTGAGAATGTGTTGAGCACATCTGGTCCAATCTGTGGGGCCAGGGAATGCCTTCTTGCAGAAGTGATGTTGCAGTTGAGGTAACTGAGAGGTACATAAACAAGGGGGAACCCAGGGAGAGCATCCATGGATCACAAACCAATGGCTGGAGCACTGGGGATCATTTTGGATCCATTTGGAGAGCGTTGGCAGGTCAGAATCTCAACCTGTCACCCTTCCAAAGGAGAAGCTGAAGAGTTATGGCCTCTTCCCCATGAAGAGAGCTTAAAAGATTGAGAAGTTCAGCAGATAGGGTCAAAGAGCCTTGCAGTTTGTCCCGCCGCCTGCACTTACTAGTCACATAACGTTAGGCAAGAGAGGTTATGGAACCTGAGTGTCAGTTTCCCCATCCATAAAATGAGTGCAGTGATTCCAACTTCACAGGGTTTCTGGGAAGATTAATTCTGTAAAGCTGCTTGCCCAGTGCCAAACGTGTGCCCTGTGTTGCACAAATCATAGCTGCCGCTGCTGACTCTCCCTTTTGGACCCCTCATTATGTGCCCGGCATCGTGTTTAGAACAGGATACACATTATTGCACTTACCCTTCCTAACATTCCTGTTTTAATATTTCAATCTTGTTTTACACATGTGGAAACTGAGACTTCTAGAGATTAGGTAATCTGTTCAAGATCACGCAGCCAGTAAGCAGTGGAGCCAGGATTGTATCAGAGAAGTTCAAAGAAAGAGTGCATTCTCTTGATTCGCGTGCCTTGATTCGCGTGCCACTGCCTTCTGGCTATGGATCTAACTGTCGTCTTCTGTACTCTGATGCTCTGGTCAAGTAACAAATTGCCACAAATGTAGCAGCTTCAAGCCACACCGGTTTATTATCTCACAGTTTCTGTAGATGAGCCGCATGGGCCCGGCGACGCCTGCTCAGGGTCTCATTGAGTGGAAACCAAGATGGCAGCCGGGACTGCAGTTGGCATGTGAGCCAATAGTTCCACCTGCAAGCAGACTGATTGTTGGCAGAATTCCCTTCCTTGCAGCTGTAGGACTGAAGTGCCTGTTTTTCTGCTAGCTGTCAGCCAGGGGCCACTCTCGGCTCCCATATATAGGTCCTTGTCACGTGGCTCCATAGGCATTACACAGACACAGACCTTTGCTTTCTTCCAGGTCAGCAGATACACGGCTCTCTGACCCCCTTCCACCTCTTCTATCTCTGTTCTTTTTTTTTTTTTTTTTAAGATTTTATTTATTTATTTGGTAGACAAGATCACAAGTAGGCAGAGAGGCAGAGAGAGAGGAGGAAGCAGGCTGTCCGCAGAGCAGAGAGCCCGATGCGGGGCTCGATCCCACAACCCTGGGATCATGACCCGAGCCGAAGGCAGCGGCCTTAACCCACTGAGCCACCCAGGCGCCCCTCTATCTCTGTTCTTAAAGGGCTCCCGTGATCCCCCTGGATCAATACCCTATTTTTTTTTAACCTGGTAAAATTATTATTTTTTTCTTAATTTATTTTTTTATTTAAGCTTTATTTAAACATATGATGTAACCCCACCACCCTCTCCCAACCCCTCTCCCCCCCACCCCCCTCAGTTTGTTTTATGACATTAAGAGTCTCTTTTGGTTTGTCTCCCTCCCAATCCCATCTTGTTTCATTTTTACTTTTCCTACCACCTTAACTCCCACCCCTCAATACCCTATCTTAAGGTCAACTGATTGGAGACCTTCGTTACCTCTGTGAGATGCATAACTGCAGGAAATGTACAGACGCCACGGGAATCTTGGGAGCCATCTCGGCGTTCTGCCTACTCCTGTTTTTAAGGCTGCGTTTCCAGGTCGAACTCGGCTGTTTGCAATGACATCTCCCTGAACAGGTGTCCTGTCCCGCTTGCCCCCCATCTAGCTCCACACCCCGTGCAAGCATACAGGAGTTGACCATACGTTTCCTGGTG
Organism: Taxidea taxus jeffersonii; assembly: GCA_003697995.1. Taxonomy (NCBI): domain Eukaryota; kingdom Metazoa; phylum Chordata; class Mammalia; order Carnivora; family Mustelidae; genus Taxidea; species Taxidea taxus. Next base: position 12,191 of record RCUC01118154.1, read on the forward strand.
TGGATGCTTTGTGCTGTGTCTCCATCAGCTCTGTGAATTCCCATGTGGTCCTTTCCACCTCTGTTCTCTGTTTGGAGAGCCAGGTAATTCCCACCGTAAAGAAGGGAAGTCTGCGCTTTTGCAGAAGGGACAGAGATACCGTTGCCAAATGTAACCAGGACCAATTCCAATTCAGCTGGCCAGTGCCACTTTGTGGAATCCAAAACTTTTCTCCAACTTCTCAGGCACGGCTCACACTCCCCCACCTTTCCTCCTCCCTACTATGTTCTCTGGTTTCCCCTGCAAATTCCTGTGTTCTTACAAGCGTGCCAAGAAAACTGCACTCAAACCATCTGGACAAGTAATCCCAGCATGAAAATTATCTGGGTACTTGGGCTTCCCAAACTAAAAGGGTTTGGGTTTGAGTCATTCATAGAGACCCACCCTAAAACAGCCTCATGCTTCTGAAGGAAGGGAAGTGGCCCCTCAGTAGAAAGGCAGCATCTGGATCAGAAGATTTCACCTTGCCTTAGATTTGTTCACATCAGATCTCTGCAAAAAATTCCACTAATTTTCCAAAAAGAACAGGTGAAGAATGTGAAAGACAGGATGTGGAGAATTAGCTGTACCAAGCCATGTATATTAGTTGAAAGTCTGAAAGTTAAAAGCCCTTCAGAAATTATCAAATAAAGTGCTATCTTTGTCCCAGCCAGACCACTTGGCATCTGTTTATTTGGTTCTTGACAATTTCAGAATATTGGTATTGAAAAAAAAAAAGAATATTGGTATTGGTTCATTTAGGAGAACCATGGAAAAGTATAAAGCAACCCTATGCCAGGAGTATGAGTTAGACATCTTAATAGAAAACAGAAGCTAGCACCATTTTTCAATGAATGTATCTTCTGTGATTATATCTAGTGAAGATAAAGATCAAAGAAATGCTAGTTGTGCTCTTGAGGAGAAAATATGACAAGCAATAAATATACGGTCCTCTAATGACACCTGGGCTGGAGGTCAAAACACCTGGAATCTTTTTTTTTTTTTAAGTATTTTATTTATTTATTTGTCAGAGAGGAGAGAGAGAGCAAGCACACAAGCAGGCAGAGAGGCAGGCAGAGGTGGAGAGAGAAGCAGACTCCCTGCCGAGCAAGGAGCCCATGTGGGACTCAATCCCAGGACCCTGGGATCATGACCTGAGCTGAAAGCAGTGGCTCAACCCACTGAGCCACCCAGGCGTCTTAAAACACCTGGAATCTTAACGGAGCCTAAATTCTGCAACTGAAATCATCAGAGCGGGCTCTCTCCACAGTTCCCACTGAGGAAGGGGAGAAAGGCCTTTGAAAGCCGGTTGAAGAAAAGCTGGGGCAGAAATACACCAACGCTCCTGAGTCACTGGTTGAGGGCTGCTCTCCACCGACATCAACTCCCCAGGAGACCTCCCTGCCTGCCCGAGATGTTTCATTCCTCCAAGGAAGAGCTGCAACAAGTTCTGCTCTGATACCCTCTTAGAACTTATTTTTTCTTAATGTCCAAAACAGAAAGAAATGGATTTTCAGAAAGTAAGTTATGATGTTAAAAAACAGGATAAAGATCAGCATCCTGAATGTCCCGTCCCCTCTGTTATCTCCTCGTCTCCTCCCTCAGCCCTCTGTATCCTCTGTGATCCTCCAACCTGGCCTTCTTCCAGGGACTTGAACCCCTGTGCTCCCCCAACTGCGGAAACCCCACATCCCTCCCACTCCAGGCTAGCTTAGGTCACCAAAGGACGCTAACCCGGCCTTATTAGGTCTACCAGTCCGTAAGCTCCATGAAGGCAAGGGCCATCTCTGGCTCTTGTCGTTCCCCCCCGGCCCCGGTCTGCCAGGGATCTGGCACAGAGAGGTTAGTGAATGTTGGGTCAATGAACGGATATTAAAAAAATAAACTCCAAGTATCAGGCAAGCAAAGGAAATCAGTTGCAGATATCTGCAATGGCTCAGACATGTATCCTTGTTCTTGTTTCTTTCTTTGAATAGGTAATCGACGCACAGACAAAGACCAAAGGTATAAAATTACTTACCTTATGGTTTAAAATATGCCCTCTCATCTGCACCTCCCTCCTCCTCTGTAACTTATCTCTGCGGGAATCCATTCCGAGGGTCTCCCTGCATATGCACATAGTAATACAAGTCTTCTTTTTTTTTTCTACAACTGCTAGCACGCCACAAATACCATTACTTTTTTCCCTTAACAATAAAACTGGAGATGAGTATGGGGACATAAAAAGCCTCCTCATTCTTCTTTTCCCTGGCCCTTTACGAACATTTCAAAATAAAGCAAAGAGTGGGTAGTTTGGCCATCAATATCTGTGAGCATTCACCAGCTAGGTTTTACCATTCGTGAACTTCCCGGTGCTTCCCTTATCAAATATCCTGCCACGCTGCCATCTTTCTATTCTTCCGTCATACCGATTATCCCTGGATTCATTTCAAAGTAAATCGCAGATTTCAGTACACATTCACATAAATACTTCAGCTACTGGTGCTGCTACTGTATCATTACTAGAGTTTACCATGTGTTTAGTTTTTTTCTTTTTCTGTGAAACATACAGCAAAACGTGCAAATCTTAAGCGAATGTTCTGAGTTTTGACAAACGCACAACGCTTAGGTACATGACACTGATTTGGACAAATGAATACATTTGCATAACCCACACTCCTATCAAGACACAGAATATGAGCATCACCCCCAGAAACTTCCCTCGTGCTCTGTATCAGACAATTCCCACTGTTTTGTCCTCAGAGGCAATTATTGTTCTCTTCCTACCATAAAATAGCTTTGCCTGTCTAGCGTTTCCTACAAAGGGAATCATTACAGTACGTACTTTTCTGTTTTTGAGCTTCATGCATGTCATTGCACGAGTCAGTAATTCATTCCTTTTTATTGCAGAGTATTCACAGTGTGGAATCTTCCACAGCATACACACAGTTCACTTTCCCTCCTCATTCTTCCTATTAAGTACATTGTACCCAATTCCTGATGAACATTGCTGCTGTTTCTACCTTCCGC
>RCUC01118156.1:0-13024 GCA_003697995.1 Taxidea taxus jeffersonii
GATGAGTGCTCCTCCCCACAAACCCACAGACATCTGTAACAAAATCACCCTTTAAAGTGCACAGCTCTCACAAGAAGAGTTCTGGGTGGGAACCCTCTTAATCCCGATCATGGGGCTTCCTCCCCTCCCACCACAAAAAAGAAAGGAAAAAAACTTCAGACAGTTGAACTGCTACTATAAGCTGTGGATCATCATTTTTGGCTCTTTCTTTGCTCCCTCCCTCTGCCACCTGCCCCCAAAGCCCAACCTTCCCCTTGCAGGAGCTAGGGATGGGGAGGAAAGAACAGGGAGGCCCTGATATTTGGAATGTTTCTTATCCTGTGTGCACCCCCATCCCTCCTTAGCTCAGGCCTGCTGCTCCTCATCACAGCACCCTCTGGGGCTGCCCTGAAAGGATGCCATGGGGTAATGAGCAACAGACCCTGCCTTGGGAGGCTGCCTTCATGCCTCCTCTTTCCCCCCAATCTCACTGCCAAGAGAGCCTTCCCTGCTCGGCATGTGCAAATCCTCTGCCTGCTCACGCTGAGGCCCAGCTCTGGGGTAAAGCCCCAGTCCTGGTCTGGGAGAGAGGTTCATTTTCCCGCATTGGAACGCCCTTCGATGGACAGCTTTACCTCCTGCGGAATGAAAGAGGGACGGAGCAGTGCAGCCCGTGCCTCCTCCCCTTGCATGCTGTATCTTTGGAAGCTTGGGGCTGGCCAGCAGGCCTGAGCACCAGGCTCCGGCTGCGAGGGCTCTACCATTTGGGAGCCCTCACCTGACGGCTGGCTCTTCCCCTCACTGTCACATTGCTCTCTGGATCCCAAGACTGTCCTCTCAGGCCTTTCTCGGGGGGGACCCAGCTGGCCTGGGGGAGCACAGCTAGCCTGAGAAACTGAGTTACTGTTCAAGCTCTGTAAACTGATAGAGATGCAGACATCTCCCACCTGCAGCCGATGGCAGGGCAAAGAGAAGAGCTGTGCAGTCCGCCCAGGGCTACAGGACGACCAGCCCTGGCCATACACAAAGAAGGGGTGCTCGGGGGGCACCTCGATGCTCACTTTGCTCTGCTGCTCACCAACCACGAAATGCAGCATGACAAATCCAGGCCACTGGCTCTCCTGAATGTCCACGACCGTGCTAGAGTCAATCTTCAGCCCCCCGCTCACTTCGGCACTGCGCACAAAGTCCTGGGTCTGGAGGTCCTCCACCCGCTTCAGCTCCCCTGTAGCCAGCTGGATGATGGCTCCTTTCATGAAATGGGAGGGCAAGTGGGAGGAGGTAATGGGGGGTGGTGTTGGCTCCTTATCTGGGAAGGTGGCTCTGGCCTGCATGTCCAAACTTGATGCCACCAGGATCTCCGAGCCCACGGGCAGCAGACCTGGGTCAGTTCCAGTGGGCACCAGGTTGCCATTGGCTACAACCATTGCTTTGGGTAAAGGTCTATGTTTCACCGGTTCCTGATGGGATTGAGGGTAGAACCCTCGGGCCTGATTTTTCTCGGCCATCTCTGCTGGGTTCCTGGCTGACCCTCGCCCCTCACCCTGATGGTCAGGGGTGTGATGCGACAAGTTGAGGGGGCTGGGCTCATCCTTCCTCTGAGCTGTCACCACACGATAGTCCTGAGAAGCTAAAGCGCCAACCACCCGCTGGACCTCGAGGTCGGTGTCGGGAGTCCCTCGGTGTGTCGGCACTGCCACCTCCACCCGTGCAGTCTGAGAACCTGAAAACAACTGTCCATCCACCACACATTCTACCACTGGCATCAGTCCCTGGCTTTCACTCTTGCTGTTGGGGGAGTCGCGGGCTTCGCTTTCCCGTCTTACTAAATTTCGTTCTCGCTGTCTCTGTCCGTTGGCAGCGGCTGCTTCCAGAGCAGACTGGCCCTCCTGAGGGGTAAGAAGCGGGCTGGCACCTGCTAGAGGGGTTTCATGCAAAGTGTAGCCAGCAGGTAGCCTGGACATCTGATAATAAATGGGCATCCGGCCTGGAGCAAGGTCCAGTGGCTGAGTACTCGAGTGATGTGGCAACTGCCCAGGTGGGGAGGTGGCAGAAGGGGCTTTGCTGAATGAGTGGGCTGGGGATGAAGCCTGGGGAGGCGGAGTGGCTCCTTCTGCCAGGAGTGAGGCATATGGCACAAAGTGTGGAAGGTGAGAGGTGGCAAGGTTGGCAGAAGGAGAAAGGAGGGGACCTGGTAGGAAATTAGGTGGCACAGCATAGGGAAGGCTATAAGGAGACCCAATAAACTGCAGAGAGGTGGACGGGAGTTGAGCATAGTGGATTGGGGGATAATGGATTCCTGGGTGTTGAATCAGTGAAGACGCTACATTAAATGTGGGGGGCAAGGGGCTCATGTTCACCACAGATGGGAGGCCAGTTGGGGAGAAGGTAGCAGGTGGCACAGCCACCTTATACAGCATACCATACTGGTCCACCGTCAGACCAGTGATGGCCTCAGCTCCATCACCCCCCAGACTGACTCTGGCTCCTGCCTGGCTCTGCCCGGCCACCACAACCCCTCGGGACCACTCAGAGGCATCACTGGAGGGTGTGTGGTTAGTTGAGCAGCTGGTAGTTCTCCCCATATCCTCGCTGGTCACGGGGAGGTCTCGTTTCTTTGGTGGAAGGCATTCCTGACTCCTCTCATGAACAGGTTTCATATTGCTTTATGGTGTTCCTGGAGCCTGGAAGGGGTCGGCTTGCTCCTTGGGGCATCAGAAGGGGCTTCTCTGTGGCTCCCCTGCACCCCTCTCTGCTGCTGGCTGGGGTGCCCACATCTGCTAGGGAACAAATCAGAAGCAAAGAAAAGTAACCTAGGGGCGAACCAAGTCAAAAGAAGTAGCAGAAACTGTGCCCACGGAGGAAGTTGTAACTAAGAGGAGTGCTGGGAAAAAAAGGCATGATAAAGGGGCAAACAAGGATGCTACCCTCCCCTCATTCATCCCAACCAGGACATGAAAGAAACAGCCAGGGAAACCACAGAGAGCTATAGGAACAAACATTCAACAATTCATAAACAACCTGCGAGCTCTGCAACCCCAGAGAGACCAACAGCTTCATGATCAGGTGTGCCACTGATGGGGACCTTCCCAGCCTTCTCCCCAAAGAGATTTGACCACATGGTTGTTGCTGCTGGTTCTTTTTCCTAAGCTTCTCCTTTTGTCACCAAAGATTACCATGCTATCTTCTTTCCAACATATGACCTCATCCTCACTTCCCTTCCCCAGCCCAGTTTGGGTTATGATCTCACCTTTCCCCATCCCCCCATCCCAGGCCTGGTTAAACTCTCATCCTCCTTTGCCTCATATCACCACTACCTCAAAAACCCAAGTGCCACTGAAAAAAACCATCTTCTGTGCTCCGTGAAACACTACATTCAAACGTGGGTCCTATGGAAAGTGATGGTACTAGTGTGCTCTATCATGTATTTGTTTCTGTTCTTCCCTGAAAAGCAACAAAACTCTTCTGACCACACACAGACTCCCCCCCCCCCGCCCCGCCCATCCCAAGTCTGGAAAAACTTCTTTTCTTCTCAGTAACCATCTTCAGTGTACTTTCTTCATTCATTCTCTTTTCTTTTTTCCTGTGTGTTTTCTTTTGCCAATGGCTCTTTTTCCACTGTAGGTCTGCTCTAGGCACCACTTCCTAAATTCTTGTCCCATTCCTCCAAACCTGTCTAGGTCTCTATTATTCATAAGAAAATTCTCTCCCCCTTTTCTCTTGCTGTCACCTTTCATACATGCTTTTGTCCCTTGTCATAAAGTACCCTTTTGGTCCAAACATTTCAGTGCAGGGACTCTGTCACCTATTTCTTCCAATCAAGGCTCCAGTTCTTTAGATCTGGATGTTACACTGCTCTGTTTTTCCACTGATGAATCCCAGTGTTTCTTCTGGCAACAAGGTATCCAAATTTCCCTCTATTACCTGAGCTTCCAGTAGTGCCTCTGAGCAGCTGTAGTAAGAAGCAGTGTCCTCCCCGCTGCCTTGGGAGCCTAGAAGACATAAATAGGAATAACATAAGCAGGAGTCCAGGCTCTCGCTTCCTCAGGGTCATCAAGGTAATTCTAAAGCCACAAAAACATGAGTCCCTGTCTCATGCTCTGCTCCAGAGGTAACAGCACATTTATCAAGTTTCTAGGCATTCAAATAGAGAAAAAACTATCTCTTAAGCTCTGACTTGTGGAAAGACATCCCTGAAAAAAAAGTTTCAGGGTGTGTCAGGTTTCACTGTTTTCCTTAACGTCTTATTCTTCATTCTCTACCTGTATTTATTCCCCAAAGGTTAAATTAACCACCAATCCCAATTTCAGGTAAATGTGCAACTAAAAATGTAAGATTCAACATTATTCCCATGTGAACAACAGGAAGCTGGAAAAATCAACTGCATGGATTTCACCTTTATTCAGCGCTGATGAAAACATAGATGTCGGGGCACCTGGTTGGGTGCTGTCGTTAAGCATCTGCCTTCAACTCAGGTCATGATCCCAGGATCCTGGAATCAAGCCCCGCATTGGGTTTCCTGCTCAGCGGGAAGCCTTTTTCTCCCTCTCCCACCCCCCCTACTTGTATTCCCTCTCTCGCTGTCTCTCTGTGTGAAATAAATAAATAAAATCTTTACTGAAAAATACAGATGTGGAGGTTATTTAAATGAAAAAAGTTCCACTAGAGGAAAAAGAACACTTATTTATGTTTCTGGGGCAGAAAAAGAGGTCAAGGGGGAGTCACTCAAGGGGAAGCCTTATTAAACAGATTTTCAGGGTAAAAGAAATAGGATCCTGTGTGTGTGTGTGTGTGTGTGTGTAAAATTTTCTGAGTGACAACCTTGTACCAAGTGTTGAATCAGGTGTGACAGAAAATGCAAACACTGCCTGGATCCTGGTAGCTATTCACAATGGGGAAAAAAGTTCACATTAAAGTATCAATATCTGAATCTACACATGCCAGTAACATCAAGCACTGAAGAACAGAGCCTTAATCTCTGACAACAGATAAAGGAGTACTGACCAGCACTCTGAGAAACTATCCATTGTCCTGTCCAAGTCCTACAGAACTGCAAGCCTCTAACCAAACTGAAGCAACATTTATCTCTTAAGACTGGCTAGGTGTGTATGTACAAGAAAAAGGTAATGAGATAGGAAAACAAGGGGGAAAGAAAAATTCTCAGTTCCACAAACACAAATTACACAGTGGGCACGGGTCTTGCATCCCTTCTTCACCAGCAGTTCCAGTAACCGAAAAGCAATTAGCTTTCTCCCTCATTCGAAACAGAAATTGGGATCACATCTCCAATCCCTGAATGATCTTTGCTTCCTGCAATTAAAACTTTCCTTCACATCTCCAATCCCTGAATGATCTTTGCTTCCTGCAATTAAAACTTTAAGGAAAACCTGCCTCTAGGTTAGCCAAACACGGCCAAATAAAAAAGGCAAGAGGTCTGAAGGAATGACAACAAAGAGCCAAGTCTGTGCACCAGGTTCCAAAAACGCAAAACACATTTCAGAATCTGAAACCTCGGCCTCAGGAGGGGCTCGATGAAGACTTCTCAGAAGGAAGATGCAGCTTGTGACCCCAACCGAGCTGGCAGGGAAGGGAGTCTGTTCCGGTGAGCTGCCAACGCTGCCAGTGAGAGCCCAGAATCAAGAGAATGAACCCAAAATTCGGTGAAGGCGAGAGGTACGCCCGCCAGAAATGAGTGGAGCTTGGAAGAGACTATGGGTTATGGCTTCCCATGATCCCGCAAACCTTGCTTCAATAAGGGTAGGGCCCGAAATTCGGAATTTAACGTTTAGGGGTGGGGAGTCGATCTTTGAAGCAGAGAGACAGGGACAAGGCCCCGCAAGCGATGCTTCCTTGTTTGGGGGCCCCTTCCCGCCCCCAAAGACTCGGACACCCTGGCCTGCGGGGACACAGCCGCGGGGGTGCCGGGGCCTGAGGCCGCCTTCTGGGCCGGGCCGGAGAAAAGCGCGCGGGACTCGAGGCGCGGCCTCTTTTGCTCTCCCGGTCCGCGGTTCTCGGGCCCCGGTCCGGCGGGGCAATGGGCTCCAGGGGGCCACTTCCTCCTAAGCTCCGAGCCCAGGCCTGCTTGGCCTCAGTGAGGCCGGCCCAGCGGTCCCCACGCCCAGAGACACTCACCGGCCCATCTCACGGCGCTCCTCGGGCTCCTCCCGCTCGTCCCGGAGCCGCCGCAACCGCGGCCGCCGCCATCCCCGGCCCCGGAGCCGCCCCACACCCAGCGCCCCCCCAGCCGGGCGCCCGGAGATGGCGTCAAGTGTGTTCCGCCCCCGTCGCGGGCAGATGGCGTCACGGCTCAGGCCCAAGAGCGACGCCCAGGAGTGTCTGGGAAGGGAGGAGACGGCCCCTAGCCCCTCGCCCCTCGGCCCCAGCGCCCCCGTGGTAGGAAAACGGGCTCCTCCCCTGGGGAAACAGGGTCACGTGAAGAAGGTTGGGCAGTCTCTCTCGCCCTGAACCCACCATGACCCCTGCATTCTCTCTACGCCAGTAAATTCTGGGGGTTCCCAAACAGCCCTGGGGCGTGGCCAACTGCGACCCTTATTTCCTGGACTTCTGAGGCCTGACAGGTGAAGCCTCCTCCTGGGAACCTCAGGGAATCCCGAGATGAACCCTGTCCAGGAGAGTAAGAAGATGCCCCTGGAGACCCAGAGTGGAGATGGGGGAGCACTTTGAGTTGAGAAATGGCCTTGATAGGGATGAGAATGGACAGGATCCAGGATCTAGAGGTGAAGCAAGTAGTGGGAACTTGAGGGATGATAGGAGGGGGTTCAGTACAGTGGGAAGAGGCCTTGACTACTCGGTCAAATATTAGGTCACCATTCATTGCTAATTAACTAGTCACCTTCATAGTAACATGAACATCTGATTAACGATAAGTGAACAAGTGAACACCAGTCGAATTCGTGGTTTGATTGAAACCATGTAAAAAAAGTTCAGCATACAGACAGAAACAAACTAAACTGAGGAAAAAATAAGTTTAACTATTAGATTAGTTCTGAGTGGATTTTTCCCCCTTTCAGTTTCTGCAAACTGTTCACTAAATAACAATTGCTTTTTGTTTGATTCTAAAGATACTGGCTGGGCTCTGGTCCCTGCTCTGTAGCTATCTGGACCTTAGGAAAATCATTTGACTACTTTAGACTTAGGTTTCAGCTTCTACAAAATGAAGAGCTTAAATTAGATGAAGGGTTGGGAGTAAAATGTAGATAAAAAGAGCTCTCTATAAACATTTTAAGTGAAAACATAAGCAAATACATACAGTATGAAATCATGTATTTAATGAAAAGACATTTATGTATCTGTACAGAAAAGGAATAGAAGGCTATGTAACAACTAGTTAACACTGGTTATCTCTGTAGAGGAAAGTAGCATCGATTGGTGACCAAAAGATACAAAAGGGACTTATTGTTTGGATTTCTTATAAAAATATTATCTTAGAAATATTAAGATGAGTAACTTAAAATACAAGTAAAGTTTATGGTCTCTAAGATTCTTTCTAGGGTATCAATAGACCTCAATTTTGGTATTTTCTCACCTGGATGGGCACGAATATCATCAAAATCATTGAATGCTGCCACACACATGCCTTGCACCAGTGGGTGAAACACCGAAGCTACTGATCTGTAACCATCTAGTTAGTATTATTCATGACGGTCATCTTCTCCCTCAGTTTGGCCAAGAAGGAAGTCCTGTGGTTATTCAATGATTCCGTTTTAGCACTAACTGGAATTCTTGCTTCTAATTCATTACTTAGCTCACTAAATTGGCATAAAACTACCAAGATTTAAAAAAAAAACCCTGCCAGGATAGACACACAAGCCTATACTATCAATCTATTTATTTAATTTTAAAGATTTTATTTATTTATTTGCAGAGAGAGAGAGAGCACAAGCAGGGGGAGGAGGAGAGGAAGAAGCAGGCTTCCTGCTGAGCAGGGAGCTGATACAGAACTTAATCCAGAACCCTGGGACCATGACCTGAGCTGAAGGTAGATGCTTAACTGACTGAGCTATCCAGGTGCCCCATGCTTTTTTTTTTTTTTAATCAAAGTGATATACATACTGCTTGCTGTCTTTGCCAATTGTTTCCATATCGATAAATTCAAGTCAATATAAAAAAATCTGCCAAGGTAGAGACCCTTTGGATCATCCAGGTGTGTTCAAGGATAACCATTTCCTCCTAAATTAAGGTATACTCTCAGAGAGTTGGTGTTTCAGACATAATTGAGAGAGCAGACACAGGTAGATGCAAGCAAGAAGAATTTTTTGGCTACCAGCCGTTAACCTGATTACATAGTACAAAGGCGCGTTTGTTTTAAAGACAAAACAAACAAACAAAAAAACAAAAAAAAACAAACCCCAGAATGTTCTGATTGGTGAGACACAGGTGATTCCTGGTTTGCTGTGGCAGTCCCAAAAGAGTGGGTCATATCTCTGCTGTATTCTCTTTTAGAACTCTACTCCAAGCAATCTTCATGTCTGTGTACATATTGACGGTAGGAAGCTCCATAGTGACAGCTTGATAGGAGTATTAGTAATAAGTAAACTAACATAGTTTTTAGATTTAAGACGCTAAAATAACGAAAAATTCCCTCGTTTCCCCAAAAATCTGTATCGTTCTCTGGAATCTGGATAATTCTCTATATAAGTTATTTATAGTAAGTAAAGTCAGGGTCTTATTCACTGTAACTGACTCAATAAATAGTTGTTGAATGAAATTTCACAAAGATAACTCAAACCGCGAGACTCTCCGCGCTGATTTTTTTGCTCCCATTTCCTCATTTCTACTCTTACCTGGTTTTGCCTATTTGTTACCTGTTTTCAGTCTCTGTCATCTGAAAGTCCTTCATTTTTTGTTTAATTTCTGCAGAGTTTTAAGAACTGATGTGGTGAAAGTGGTTTTTTTTTTTTCATTAAAAAATATTCCCTGCTCCATAAAAGGAGATTTTTATTTTAAAGATGTTTGAGACATTTGGGAACTGAAAATTTACATCTCAATATGTTTTGTCTACCTCTTCTCTATCCTGGGATTCCCACTGAATTCCTTTGATGTGTGTAGAATGAATTTGTGTGATGGGAGATTTTTAGCTACTCTGTTGAGAGGAGAACAACAATGACCACAAAACCCTGTTGAGCTGGTTCTTCTTCTCCCTAAGCAGGCACAAGTTTCAAACCCAGCTCTCTGTGTTGCCTAGTTCCTCATTGGTGATTTTTCTACACCTGTCGTACAGGCAGGGGATATTCAGACAACTGTCTCAACTCTTTTTCGACATTACGGGATCAAACCAGAGAGAAGAACTGGTAATTTGGGAAACTATGTGTGTCATAACAAGAGGAATAGGTGGTTTTTTCATACTGTCACTCTCTTCGCTTGTATTGCTCAGCATGTAAATGTGTCATTGTAGGGAAGAACTTTATCTTTGAATCCCGATGGCAGAAACAACAATCTCAAGTGTAGGCTGAAGTTCTAGAAATACTTGGCAGATTTAGCTTTCCCAAGACATGTGTTGGTGCCTGGTATTAGATGATTTTTCAAAAGCTTTTCTAGATATCCAAATGTAGAAATGTGCCATTTTCAAACTTCTGTTTTATCTACTTCTCTGAACAATGCTGTGTCCTTATTTCCACGTGCTTTTAATGTTACACACCCTCTCCAGATTCCAATGGGGATTTCCCTTTCAAATTCATTAATATTTTATTTACAAGGAGGTCTTGGAATTTCTCCATAAGTGACTAATACATCCTTTGGGGAGGGGAATCTCGATCTGCTGTTTGCTTCCTCAGATATTTGCCAAAGGCTTTCATTTTTATCAGAAACTTCCTGCACAACTTTGAAAAGTTGCAGTCAGAACACTGACGATTGAAATAAACCAAAGGAAACCTAACTCTTATTTGAATTGTAAGAGTCCTAACTGGAGAGTTGGGCCACAGAGAAGGAAGTACATTTAGATCATTGCTGAGCAGACAGGAATTCCTTACAGGGGCCTACTGAGTGAATAAAATAGATGTGGAAAAATTAATGCCCCATGACATTGATAACTCTTCCTCTGTGAAACTGGCTTGGCAAGGTGATTTGTGAGCTGCTGTGCCTTGTGGTGGAACCATGTTCATCTCTGAACATGAACATCTTCCAAGGCGATCGCCTTCAGGTCAACCTTCAACTGGCTGTCAATAGCCTAAAACGCCTGGAAAAAAGGAAAAGTGGGTGAACAGTTCAGACAGTACAGCAAGCTGCCTCTCATCACTGAGCACTACCCTTCTACACCCCATAGATCTCCTGAGATCTTACTTAGCAATTCTGGAATTCAAAGGAATGTGGCTGACTTGTGGGAATGATGATTATAGTGATCAAATCACTTAAAAGTTTGCAAAGACTGTTCTGTATCTTGATGCTATCGGTACCAGTATTTTAGTTTTGCAAGATGTAATCCCTGCATGAAACTAAGTAAAGGGTACTCTGGATCTTTATTACTTCTCACAAACTGCATGTGAATCTATGATGATCGCAAAATAAGAAGCTTAGTTTAAGAAAAAAGTTTCCAAAGATTTCAAATGTAAAACAATGTCCAGAATCCTGGACTCTTTTTCATCAAAGTAGAGAACTTTATCTAGCCAAGCCTTTTCAAATGTGCAGGTGCTACTAAGTTTGAGCTGCCGGGCAAATTTTTCTGGAAAGGCTTCCTTATGTGTTTTTTTTTTTAAACATGCCAAAAAAGAAATAAAAAAGCTACTTCTTCCGTCAGGTGACAGCTCAAATAGTGTTGGACCCATGAGCTGGGGTAGTAGCTGACAAGTGTTGTCTTCTTTCTTTAAATCCAACTTATTTTCTGTTGCCTCTTGTTCTTTCCTCATTTCAATGGGTCACATGAACCGTTAACCCCTCAAAAAACTGAAAAACCAAACCAAACCAAACGAAACAAAACAAAACGATTATCTCTGATTATGAGGAAGGTTCAGGTAAAACAAGTTTTGCTTGTGCATGCAGTTTTCTGAGTGCCCCCAAAATAGCACTATTTACTGTTGAATTACTGTCATCTGTTGGTGGAGAGGCAGCTGTTCCTTAAACTTCCAAATTGATTTTCGGGCATTCTTTAGACTATAGGGGCCTAAGAAAAATACCTTAAACAAAGAAAATTTAGGCAAGCCCAGTGGTACCCATCCTTGTTACCATGAACCATGATGATGGTGATAGACACAGAACTTGTGAATTTCCAACTGCATGCCCATGTGTCCTTTTATTTGATCCTGGCAATTCAGTGACACATATAATTATCCAAATAAAGTATACCCTCTTTTTACAAATGATGTGTAAACTTGGAGTGCCAGAGTGATTTGAGGTAAATAAAGCAAATTCGCCCTGTCTTACCTAAACTTAGTACTCTTTAAAGGGAGACAGTTATCTTGACTTTCTATCACTCCAGGGTTCTATTTTTTCTTTTTTAAAGAGATTTTATTTATTTATTTGACAGAAAGAGAGGTCACAAATAGGCAGAGAGGCAGGCAGAGAGAGAAGGGAAACAGGCTCCCTGCTGAGCAGAGAGCCCGATGTGGGGCTCGACCCCAGGACCCAGGGATCATGACCTGAGTTGAAGGCAGAGGCTTTAACCCACTGAGCCACCCAGGCGCCCCCAGGGTTCTATTTTTTTTTTTTTTAATTTTTTAAAGATTTTATTTATTTATTAGTTAGAGAGAGAGAGAGAGAGCGAGCACAGGCAGACAGAGTGGCAGGCAGAGGCAGAGGGAGAAGCAGGCTCCCTGCCGAGCAAGGAGCCCGATGTGGGACTTGATCCCAGGACGCTGGGATCATGACCTGAGCCGAAGGCAGCCTCTTAACCAACTGAGCCACCCAGGCGTCCCTCTATTTTTAACACAAACTATAACCTGGGCATACAATAAGTGTTTGCCAATATTAGTAGTGGTGTAACAGCAATTCAGTATTTAACTGAAACAAGTCTAGTTCTACTGTAATTTCTTTTCCCTGTGACATCTAAAGCAGAGAACATTTTCCTACTTTGGACATGGCTAAGCAGACTTTCAAGCCCTGAGCTTTGTGTTTATTTCAGATTCAAAGTAGTCTCATGTCAAGATTTGCTTCCAATGACAGAATAGCTCTGTTCCTGATTAGAAGGTGAGCATGACTCAGTGAACAGATAGGTTACATAGTTTGGAGGCTCAGGTTTTCCTGATTTGTGAAATGCCTGTTTCCTCAGGCTCAGTCATCAGTTGATAAAGCAAGGTGGTAAGACTTATCTCAGTGGATTGGCCTGGGACAGGTTCCATTTGTTACCTCCCCAGCATGACTCAACTTGTTCATTTTATTGGCATACTGTAGTGAAAAAGCACAGGAACTTGCAGTTTGAAGATTTGGCCTTGTTCTAATTCAGTCAGTCCTAATCATGTGACCACTGGCAAGTCATTTAACCTCTCAATATCTCAATTTTCTCAGCTGTAAAATGCAAATAACAATATGAACCTCACACAAGTGCACAAGTGTTGCAGGGGTCAAATGGAACAGTATATATGAAACAGTTTCTTATTTTTTATTTTTTTTTAAGATTTAATTTTTTAAAAAGATTTTACTTATTTATTTGACAGAAATAGAGATCACAAGTAGGCGGAGAGGCAGGCAGAGAGAGAGGGGGAAGCAGGTTCCCTGCTGAGCAGAGAGCTCGATGCGGGACATGATCCCAGGACCCTGGGATCATGACCTGAGCCGAAGGCAGAAACTTAACGCACTGAGCCACTCAGGCGCCCCAAGATTTAATTTTTAAGTAATCTTTACACCTAACATGGGGCTTGAACCCACAAACCTGAGATCAGGAGTTGCATGATCCACCAACTGACCCAGCCAGGTGTCCCTGAGGACAGTTTATTATTTTTTAAATAATTTTTTAAAAAGTTTATTCATTTATTTTTCAGAGAGAGAAAGAGAGAGAGAGAGAGAGCACAACAGGGGGAACAGCAGGCAGAGGGAGAAGTAAGCTCCCCGCTCAGCAAGGAACCTGATGTGGGGCTCGATCCCAGGACCCTGGGAT
>ML099131.1:375-53745 GCA_003697995.1 Taxidea taxus jeffersonii
CTGTTGGTGGGAATGCAAGCTGGTGCAACCACTCTGGAAAACAGCATGGAGGTTCCTGAAAAAATTGATAATAGAGCTACCTTATGACTCAGCAATTGCACTACTGGGTATTTACCCTAAAGATACAAACGTAGTGATCTGAAGGTCACGTGTACCCGAATGTTTATAGCAGCAATGTCCACAATAGCCAAGTTATGGCAAGAACCTAGATGTCCATCCACAGATGAATGGATAAAGAAGAGGTGGTATATATATACAATGGAATACTATGCAGCCATCAAAAGAAATGAAATCTTACCATCTGCAACGACATGGATGGAACTAGAGGGTATTATGCTTAGCAAAATAAGGCAGTCGGAGAAAGACAACTATCATATGATCTCTCTGATTTGAGGAAGTGGAGATGCAATGGGTGCAGGGGCTAAGGTGGTAGGAAAAGAAAAAATGAAAGAAGATTGCATCGGGAGGGAGACAAACCAAAGGAAACTCTTAATGTCGTAAAACAAGCTGAAGAGGGTGGGGTAGGAGGGGGGTTGGGAGAAGGTGGTGGGGTTACATTATATGTTTAAATAAAAAAAATAAAGAAAAACACAAAAAAAAAACCCACTAAAAAAAAAAAGAGTCTCTTATGGTTTGTCTCCCTCCCAATCCCATCTTGTTTCATTTTCCATTTCTTTCTTATAAGTAATATAGAACAGCCACATTTCCTTTCAGCTCTAAAGCACTCATACTTAGGATGTTTGTGTGCATGCGTGGATTTGTATGTACACAGTTACGTAGTTTGTCACTTAAGTTTTCCTAAGTATAATACTACCTTTAATTGTCTATAGAGAATACAGATTCATTTCATTTGAATTTGTTCTTTTTATTTTAATTACATTGTCCACATTGTTTCAAAATAAATCTTCGTTAACATGGTAACATTCTTTTTTTTCTTTTTAGTAATAATTGATGTTAAGTAACTTACAGTATTTTTCTAGGTCTTGGTATATCACGTTCATTGTCTGCTCTTGTCTGTCCCTACTTTCCAGGATTGTTCCCTATATTTGAGGTAAGCCAAGGCCCATTCCTTGTACTTTTTTCTTTTATTTATATCTATCTAGCCTTTGGCAGTCTCTTCTGTATTCTGGTAAATCCCAAAGGTTTATATCTCTAGCCTTGATATTTTGACTGATTTATCCAAATACCTACTAGCAGCTCCACTTAGATATTTAATACACGTGACTATCTTGACTTAACCCAAACAGAGTGCCTGATGTCCCTTGTCTCCTCAGTTCTGATCCTGTTGCAGTCTTCCTCATCTCAGGAAATGACAACTCCATTCTTCCTGTTGGTCAATCAGAAATTTTGCTCTCATCCTTGAGTTCTTCCTTCCCTTCTACTTTCATCTGAGAAATCCTAATGGCTTTATCTTCACAATACTAGTAAAGTCAAACCACTTCTCATTTCTACACTGTAGTCATGTTGCCTCATCTTGATTGTTGCCATAGCATATTTACCCTCTTCTTGCTTCCATCTTTGTCTAAGTTCCATTATTAAGGAATTAGTGGCCTCAGTTCCTTTGTGACTATTGGTTGGAGATATTAGCTCCTTATAATGTGGTTGACATGAAATTCTTTTGTGAGGTTTGTTTACAAACTAATTTCTTAATGATTAAGCTTTGTAGTACTTTGTGCATTTAGAATTAAAAAG
This sequence comes from Taxidea taxus jeffersonii, assembly GCA_003697995.1. Taxonomy (NCBI): domain Eukaryota; kingdom Metazoa; phylum Chordata; class Mammalia; order Carnivora; family Mustelidae; genus Taxidea; species Taxidea taxus. The sequence continues at coordinate 2,068 of ML099131.1, forward strand.
ATATTGTTTGCATGATATCAAATGTACCAATGCCTGAGTGATAATGTCTTTTCAGGTCAAGAGCTCCCATTAACAAACAACAACAAAGTTGTTTATATTCAACACATAACAGCAGTTGTCTTCCCAAAGAGAGATTGAGAAAGAAGATAGAAATAATACTCTTTGTATTCTTCTGATCCTTTGTATCAGAAAGGACATCTCATCACTATTACCACATTCTATTTGTAACTAGATTTTTTTGTAAAAATATATTTTTTTATTTACTTGACAGACAGAGATCACAAGTAGGCAGAGAGGCAGGCAGAGAGAGGTGGGGGAAGCAGGCTCCCCGCTCAGCAGAGAGCCGGATGCGGGGCTCAATCCCAGGACCCTGAGATCATGACGTGAGCCGAAGGCAGAGGCTTTAACCTACTGAGCCACCCAGGCGCCCCGATTAAAGGATTTAAATATCATAAAGCAGGGATCATTGGGTTCTATTTATAGGCTACTTATTTAGAGGTAAACACTGTAAACACTGTCTTTATAAGCACTTCATTGAAAGCCCTATAGTAAGAGACTTAACATGGGTTTTAGCAGTGTGAGGCTGCTTTGTTGGGACAATTTGGGGCCTTTTTAAGTTGATGTCTAGAAAGTTCAAGGCTCTCAATAGGATTTGGCATTTATTCTAGCCAGTACCTGAGAATAGATCCTGACTTTTTCTTAGAGGATTCACGAAAAAGAGGTTATGTACAATTCTGAATTCTTTCTCTGTCCCTTTGATTTTTAAAAAATGTTTAAATTTTATTCTATTATTTTTTGGTGTGCATTTGACATATAATGTTACATTAGTTTTGGTGTACAGTTATGATTTGAAAAATCTGTACCTAGGCTGTGCTCACAAGGTTAGCCACCATCTGTCACCATACAACACTTTTACAACTTCAACTGTATTACCTGTGCTGTACCTTTTATTCCTATAATTTATTGATTCCATAACTGGAAGCATTTCAGGATTTGTTTTCCTTCAGTGCCTGGGTTCTTGGTCATGCCACTTTGAGGGAGTAAGACGTAGACCCGAAAAAGAGTGCTAGGCTGCAGGCAAAGTTTGAGTGAGAGCACAAAGCTCCTCGAGAGGGAGGGGATCTGAGAGGGTTGCCATAGGAGTTTCTAAGTCTAGGGGTCTTAAAGGGGTTGCTGATGGACTATTTTAATGTGATTAGTCCTCCATGCACCTGTCAAATTAGGTTTTTGTCCACGAAGTTTTCTACCTATCAGGTAGCTGTTTACACGGGAAAGAGTGGAGAGCTCCTTCCACACTGGTATAAAATTCTTTTTTTTTTCAAGATTTATTTATTTATTTATTTATTTATTTATTTATTTATTTTATTTGACAGAGATCACAAGTAGGCAGAGAGGCAGGCAGAGATAGAGAGGAGGAAGCAGGCTCCCCATTGAGCAGAGAGCCCGATTTGGGGCTCCATCCCAGGACCCTGGGATCATGACCTGAGCCAAAGGCAGAGGCTTTAACCCACTGAGCCACCCAGGCGCCCCAACACTGGTATAAAATTCTTTTAAGAGTGGTTCCTCTGGAGTGCCCGGACAGAGACACATACAGAGAGAGGGAACACAAGCAGGGGATGTCGGAGAGGAAGAAGCAGACTTCCCACTGATCAGGGAGCCTGATGTAGCACTCCATCCCACGACCCTGGGATCGTGACCTGAGCCAAAGGCAGACGCTTAATGAATGAGCCACCCAGGCACACCTGCACAACCTGATCTTAACCACATTTACAATGACCAACCCTTCGTAATTTTTTACTTTCCTTAGTCTGCCTTAGTTTGTTTGCAGTTGTTTCCTTCCCCAATTCTGCCATTTTGCATTTAATATGTGCAGTCATGTCTGCACAAATCAGAATGGAAATGAACTCTTTCTCCTGTCCGTGCTTACTGAATAAAATCATTTTTCTCAGCTTTAACATCCACATTTGTCTTTGTTAGAAGCATTGATAAGTACTTGGAATAAATAAATTATAGTAGATTACAAATTAATAATTTATATAATTAAATTCCAATATGAATAAACAATGAATATACAAGTTACAGAAGAGTAATATATTAATCAGTATAATTCATACAATGAGAGCCAACAAATGTGAAAGGAATGTCACATTCTGTACTCAAGTGGCTGCCTTGATCTTTTCTTCTTCCTCTTGTCTCCTCTGCAGTCCTATATATAATCTGCTGTCTCCCCTACTATTGGAACGCACTTGTCCAGATATTCCCTTTTCTCAGTCTTTTCCCTCTGGCTTCCATTTGTACTCAATTTATAGATCATCACCTGAAAGCAGCTGTCTTTGACACTTGGAAGGCTGGGTTAAGCCCGCTTCTTTGAACTTGTCCTAATCCCTATTACAAGCCTATTGTAAGCCTATTACAATAAGCCTATTACAATAAGTGGGGGACAATATATCTAAAGATGAATGTTTCTGAATCCCCTGTAGGTAGGACAGGTCGTTATTCTAACAACTGCCAGCAGATATTTGTTTGTTGGACTATAAGGGTGAATAAGAAACTTAGTCTGTAATTAGCTTTCTAGGGAGATTCACTGTATCTTTGATCAAATAGCTATCTCAATTACCAATTTATTTCCCTTAGAGTAACTCCATTCATTGGTTGCCTAATACTATTGGTAGATATACTGTTTTTAAACAAATAGCTATCTTGTGAAATGTAGTCTTTGCCTTTCCCTCTCTCTCTCTCTTTCTTTTTTTTTACACAAATATTTACATTTCTTATGTGTGTTCTTAAGATCTCTAGTATGATAATCTCTGCTTTTGGGGTACCTGTTTATATTTAGTTGTTGATAAGGGTAAATTAACATCTGCCATTATGTCTCATTTCTTCATTTCCTTGTTCTTTCTTATTTACTTAGGTCACCTCAAAACTACTATTGAGAGAATCTTGTGAATTTTTCAATTTACTTATTGATATCCTCAACTCAAAAATGCCTCCTTGAGTGTATAACTTTTAAAAAATATTTATTTATTTATGAGGATTTTATTTATTTATTTATTTACTTGACAGAGAGAGACCCAGTGAGAGAGGAAACACAAGCAGTGGGACGGGGAGAGAGAGAAGCAGACTTCCCGCTGAGCAGGGAGCCTGATGCAGGGCTCTATCCCATGACCCTGGGATCATGACCTGAGCTGAAGGCAGAGACTTAATGACTGGGCCACCCAGGTGCCCCAAGTATACAACTTCTGTCTTTCTTCATATTCTTTACTTCGTGAGTAATTGCTCATATTCCTTAAATCTTTAAGTTGATCTCCTTTACTTCTTTGAACATATTTGTAAAAGCTGCTTTTAAGCTTTTGTCTACTAACTTATCATCTGGATTTTCAAGGACGTATTCCAGGGTAAACTCCAGCTCCGAATTGGGTTCTCTGCTTAGCAGGGAGCCTGCTTCCTCCTCTCTCCCTGACTGCCTCTCTGCCTAATTGTGATCTCTGTTTGTCAAATAAATGAGTAAAATCTTTTTAAAAAAGCCTCAATAAATGAAAAGGATGTAAAAAATATTATTTCTTTTTATTTATTTATTTTAAAGATTTATTTGATAGAGAGTGAGAGAGAAAGGAAGCAGGAAGAGGGAGAGGGAAAAACAGACTCCCTGCTGGACCTCTGGGACCATTACCTGAGCAGAAAGCAGACGCTCAACCGGCTGAGCCATGCTGGTGCCCTAATTTTTTAAATGAATAGTAGAAGCAACTTTGGAAAACCACAAATATTTGGAAACAATACCTTTCTAAATAATCTATGAGTAACAACAACAACAACAACAACAAAAAACCACATGAGGAAATTAGAAATTGTTTTGAATGGAATGAAAATGAAAACGTGTCAGGGGTACCAGGGTGGCTCTGTTGGTTAAGCCTCGTCCTCTTGCTTTCAGCTCAGGTCATGATCTCAGGGTCCTGGGATCGAGTCCCCACTGGGCGCCCTGCTCAATGTGGAGTTGGCTTCAGATTCTCCCTCTCCCTGTACCCTTCCTCCTGCTTGCACATGTGTGCACACTTTTTTTTCTTTTTTCATGTCTTTATAAAATAAATTTTTTTTAAGTGTCAGAATTTTTTATTTATAAGGTGCAGCTGGACTTCTCATCTGTGTGATTTGTTTATTTTATAACTGGAAGTTTGTTCTTAATCACCTTCACTTTCTTTGCCCATCCCCCCAACCTATTCCCTCTGGCAACCATCAGTTCTCTATATAATCTACTTGTTTTGTTTGTTTGTTTGTTTGTTTTTTGACTTCACATGTAGGTGAAAATATATACTATTTGTGTTTTACTATCCAGTACTTTGCCTTTGGACTCATACTTCAAGTAGTACCTAAGTCTCCAGTCTCCAGCCTCCTGGCGTATACCATCTGACTTGAACTTAGCAAGCCACCAGAACTTCATGAACCCAATTCTTAAATCTCTCTAAATACACATATGTGTAAAATGTATGTGTACATATTTTCTTAAAACCACAGAGACTTCCAAATAATATCTTTCCTAAAATACATGAGAAGATCTTATCAAAATATAGACAAACCAAACCTAAAAACATATAAAAAGGATTGTATATCACAAGGAAGTGTGTATGCTATACGGTAGGAATTCAGGGTTGGTCAAACGTACGAAAATCAATGTACGCACAAAGTTAATAGAATAAATGAAAGGCCCATACAAGTTCATCTGTATGTACATGCACATTAAAAAATTTTTTTAACAAAATCCAACAGCTTATATGGTAAAATACTCAAACTGGGAATTAAAGGGGGAGTTCCTCAACCTGATAAAAGGTATTGGTGGAAATGGCACACCTACCCCATAATTAATAGTAAAAGTTCTTTCTCCCAAGATCGTGAGACAAGAGAACGATGTCCATTTTCATCACTGCTCTTTAACATGCTAGAAGTTCTAGCAAGGGTAGTTGTGGTAGAGAAAGAATAAAAGGCATTGAGATTATGGGGAAGGAGGTTAAAAAATCATCTCTCTTTTTTTAAGATTTTATTTTGCAGAGAGAAGAGCACAAGCAAGGGAGTAGCAGGCAGAGGGAGAAGAACCAAACTCCCCATGGAGCAGGAAGCCTGATGTGGGACTCCAGTCAAGTACCCTGGAATCATGACCTGAGCCAAAGTCCAATGCTTAACCAACTAAGCCACTCACGATTCCCTAAAAGACCATCTTTATTTATGAATTATCTGACCTTATATGTAGAAAGTCATAAGCACTTCACATGCAGAAAACTGAGCTAATATATGAGCTAATGAAAAATGACTTTAGCAAGATCACAAAAGGTACAAATATCTTTTGTATTGGTATGTACTAGCAATAAATCTGAAAATATCAAAAAAATTTTATTTTTCATTTATAACAGCATCAAAAAATAAAATTCTTGGAAAAAATTCAAAGTTATTGAAGACTTGGACTCCAAAAACTATAAAATACTGAAAGAAATTTATAAAGATCCAAATATGCAGAGAAAAGGGAACCCTCACACTGTTCGGAATGCAAACTGGTATGGCTGTTCTGGAAAACTATGGATTTCTTCAAGACATTAAAAATAGAACTACCCTATGAGCCAGCAATTGCACTACTAGGTATTTACCCAAAGGATATAAAAGTACTGATTTGAAGGGATACATAGACTCTGATGTTTATAACAGCATTATCAACAACAGCCAGACTATGGGAACAGCCAAGATGTCCAAAAGCTGATAAATGGATAAAGAAGATGTGGTGTATGTGTATACATATCTATATATCTAATATTAGCCATAAAAAATGAAATGTTGACATTTATAAAGATGTGGATGGAGCTAGAGTATGTTATACTCCGCAAAATAAGTCTGTCAGAGAAAGACAAATACTATATGAGCTGACTTACATGGAATTTAAGGAACAGAGCAAATGGACATAGGGAGAAAAGAAAAAATAGGCAAACCAAGAAACTGAGTCCTAATTCTACAGAACACACTGATGGTCATCACAAGGGAGATGGTGGGGGGATTAGTTAAACACATGATGGGCATTAAGAAGGGCACTTGTGATGAGTTCTGGGTGTTACATGTAAGTGTTGAGATCACTAAATCCTATAACTGAAACGAATATTGCATTGTCTGTCAACTAGCTAGAATTTAAGTAAAAATTGGAAAAAGTAAAATGATCCAAATAAATGGAAGTATATCTTGTGTCCATATATTGAAAGATACAATACTTATCAAATACCCCCCACAGGGATCTACTAATTTGGAGCAATCGTATGAGAATGCCAGCTAGCTTTGTGAGAAAAATGCAAAGTTGATTTAAAAATTCATGTATAGGGATACCTGGGGGGCTCAGTCAGTTAAATATCTGCCTTCAGCTCAGGTCATGATCCCAGGTTCCTGGGATCCCCTCATCTGGTTTCCTGCTCAGAAGGGAACCTGCTTTTCTCTCTCTCTCTACCCCTCCCCCTGGCTTGCTCTCTCTCTCTCTGTTTCTCTGTCTTCTCTTGGTCTCTATCTCAAATAAACCTTTAAAAAAAGGAAATAAAATAATTCCTTTATTTCTTCCTCAAAAAGTCTTGCATACTCAGTTCATATCTAGTTCTGAAAGTCCACCACCACAGGGCTCAGGTTTCTTTTTTCTTTTTTTTTTAATAGATTTTATTTATTTATTTGTTAGAGGGAGAGAGAGCACAGGCAGACAGAGTGGCAGGCAGAGGCAGAGGGAGAAGCTGGCTCCCTGCCGAGCAAGGAGCCTGGTGGGACTAGATCCCAGGAAGCTGGGATCATGACCTGAGCCGAAGGCAGCTGCCCAACCAACTGAGCCACCCAGGTGACCCAGGGCTCAGGTTTCTTTGTAAAGTTGCTCTACCATCATATTGGCAATATTACTTACATCTACATTCCAGCAAAAGGGAAGTGAAACTGGAGAAGGGAAAGACCTTTTTCCAGCTCAGGGGAATAATCATAAAGTTTCATATACTGACTCGGCTAACATTTAATTGGTCCAAACTTTGTTATCTATCTGTACCTAGGTTCAGGACAGAGTGGGCTATATTTTATCTTTATTCTGAGTGGACAGCGCTTAGCCAAAAATTGGGGATTCTATTTCTTAGATGAGGGCACGAAAACTAAGAGCCCACAGTTTTGTGTTTTCTTTTTCATAGTCTTCTCCTTTATTTAAGCAATTGTTCAGGAACAGTTGTAGAATATTTTCAGGATAGAATATTCTCATTACTAAGAAATAAACCTCAAAGTCTTAGGGAATTACTATAGCAAGCTCAAAACTCAGTATCTCTGGGTATTGGTGGTTTTTCTTCTGTACAATATGGATCAAACCCTCATGTCCAGTGAAGTATACACTGAAACATAAATTATTCTTTAAGCTAACCAATATATATCACCTGGTGGGGCCATAAAATTGCATTAAAACTCCAACATTGGAAAGAGAAGAATTAGTAATACATGACATGGGCCCATAGCAATGATAAAGTTGTGCTGGGGAGTAATTGTGAAAGTGCCCTGTCCTATCCTTTTAGCCTATCTAGCAGGCCTTGATTGTGCCTTCTGGGAGGATTCCCCACTTTTTTATTATTTCTGTCTCCTGTCTCTCTCTCTTTGAAAAATTCTTTCTTGCTCATCATCATCTGTGAGAAAAATTGAAGTGGCCGTTAGAGAATATACTCTTCTTATGAATAGTATGGCTTTTGTACTCTATTACATGCAGAGTGCAGAACGGAGATCCAGGGATTCTATAAAAGGTCCAACTAGTCTAAACCTTAAAAGAATGGGCTTGTGGTTTCTTCTGCATTAAAAATTCACTCAGACTTGGGGTACCTGATGGCTCAGTGGGTTAAGCCTCTGCCTTTGGCTCAGGTCATGATCTCAGGGTCCTGGGATTGAGCCCCGCATCGGGCTCTCTGCTTGGTTGGGAGTCTGCTTCCTCCTCTCTGCCTGCCTCTCTGGTGGGACCATAAATAATAAACAAACAAACAAATAAAATCTTATTTTATTGTCAAATGAATAAATAAAATCTTTAAAAAAATTCACTCAGACCCTTAGTGTTCTGATTTTTAAAGGTTGAGAAAATCCTGTTTTGGAAATAAACACATTCATTGTTCATTGATTTTCAATAAAAATTCTGAGATTATTCAACAAGACTCTTAAAAAGATTCTTTATGCTGTGTTTAAGCAAATGGTGCTGGAACAAGTGTGTACCTACATGAAAAAGAATGAAGTTAGTTCCTTACCATGCATCATACACAAAAATTAGCTTAAAATTGTACATAGACCTAAACCTAGAGGAAAACATAGCTGCAATTATTTATGATGTTAAATTATGTAAATGGTTTAAGTGTGACAACAAAAGTACAACCAAAGAAATTACATCAACATTAAATTAAAATCTATGTTGCTTTAAAGAAATAAAGTCTAGTTTGCTTATCAGAAATAAAGAACAAACATATGATGTAAGAAAATATTTGCAAAACATTTATCTGATGAGGAATTTGTATCCAGAACGTATTTTAAAAACTGTTACAATTCAACCCCCAAAAGAACCATATTAAAATACAGGTAAAAAATTTGAATAGACACATCTCCAAAGAAGATACACAGGTGGCTAGCTGACATGAAAATGTTTTTAACATAGAGTCTTAGGCAAATGCAAATCAAGACCATACTGAGCTACAACTTCACATTTTCACTATATTATGGTTAAAATAATAACTTTTAAAAATCTCACTTACATTTTAAAATACAGGTGTTGGGGGGGATGTAAAAAATGTAGAATCCTGCTATATTATTTAGTGGTATGTAAAATGGTGCAGCTGCTGTGGGAACCACTTTTTTTGCAGTTTCTTAAAAAGCTAACTGTGGAATTATCATATGATCCAACAATCTCTTTCTTGCTCTGTGCCTGTGCCCAAGAAAACTGAAAACATGTCCACAGAAAATTTTTACACAAAATGTTTTTTTTTTTTTTTTTAAAGATTTTATTTATTTATTTATTTGACAGAGAGAGATCACAAGCAGGCAGAGAGGCAGGCAGAGAGAGAGGAGGAAGCAGGCTCCCTGCGGAGCAGAGAGCCCGACGTGGGGCTCAATCCCAGGACCCTGAGATCATGACCCGAGCTGAAGGCAGCGGCTTAATCCACTGAGCCACCCAGGCGCCCCTACACAAGTGTTCTTAACATCATTATTTATAATCACCAAAAAGTGGCAAAAACTAAAATTTCCTTCACCTGTTGAATGAATTAACAAAATGTGGTTTATTGCATTCACTGGAATATTAATCCTAAAAAATAATGAACTATTGTCACATACTATGGCAATCATGACAGCCAAGACATATATATTGAGTGAAAGGAGCCAGTTACAACAAACCACATATTATATGACTTCTTTATGTTATATGCAGAATAGACACATCCATACACACAGTGGAATAGTTGTTGCCAGGGATTCTGGGGTTGGAGAAATAGGAGGACAACTGCTAGAGGATGATGAAATGTTTTGTAATTAGATGGTGGTAAGACAAATACAAATAACATTTTCATAACCTTGTGAATATACTAAAACTACATTTATATGCTCTAAAATCGCATCTTCTGTATTATGTGAATTATATTGCAATTTAAAATATAAGTGATCCATGGTGTGTGTGGGTGGCTCAGTCAGTGGAATTTCCAGTTCTTGATCTCAGCTCACACCTTATCTCAGGATTGTGAGCTCAAGACTGCACTGGGCTCAATGCCTTGTATGGAACTTAATTAAAAAAATACATAAATATATTTGTGTGTATACTTATATACACACACATACATACATACATAGGTACATGTGTGCATACATGTAAATGAAATATGTGCATATGTATATATAAATGAAAATCTGAATTGACCTATGGTAAGTGAAAGAATTAAGTTAGTAAAAATCTTTCCACAAAGTAAGTCCAAACTCACTGATGAATTCTATCAAATACTGAGAGGAAAAAAATGCACAAAATTTCAGAAAACAGAAAGGAAGATAGACTTCACAACTCATTCTGTGAAATCCATATTACTTTGATATACACACTTAGTTTACCTGGGTATTTGGGTCTTCTTGGAGTGATGAAAACATCTAAAACTGGATTATAGTCATACCTGTTTTAAAATTTACTAGTAATTAAATTACATGGTGTGCAAACTATACTTCATACCATATATTTAACACATTTATGATTAAAGTATATTTGGCATACAATATTACATTAGTTTTAGGAGTACAACATGGTGACTTCACCATATATACATTATGCTATGCTCACCACACATGTAGCTACCATATGTCTCAATTCAACACTTAAAAATGCCACTTATTATATTCCTCATGCTATACCTTTGATTGTCACTTATTCATCCATATCTGAAAGCCTGTACTTCCCACTTCACCTCACTGATTTTGCACAAACCCACTATGTCCTCCCTTCTGTCAACCATCAGTTCTATATAGTTCTTTTTCTAAATTTTGTCTTAATTTGTTTGTTCTTCAAAATTTCCCATACTAATGAGATTACATGGCATTTCTCTTTCTCTGTCTAATCTATTTCATTTAGCGTAACACCTTATAGGTCCATATTATTACAAATAGCAAGACTTCATTCCTCTTTATGGCTGAAGTATTCCATGATGGACCAAGGGAACTCAGTGACTCCATCAAAAGTAATAACATTGATGTCATAGGAGCCCCAGAACGAGAGAAAAGGGGACAGAAAATTTATTTGAAGTAATAATAGCTGAAAACTTCCCTAATTTTGGGAAAGAAACAGACATCCAGAATTCAGATGACACACAGAAATCACATCAACAAAAGCAGGACAACAAAAATACATTTAAAAAAAGATTTAATTAATTTATTAATTATTTATTAATTTCAGAGAGAGAGAGAAAGAGTGAGCATGGGCAGAGGGAGAAGGAGAAGCAGGCTCCCCGCTGAGCAAGGAGGCCAATTCAGGACTTGATTACAAGAGCCTTGGATCATGACCTGAGCTGAAGGCAGATGCTTAACTGACTTAATGTGTTTTAAACACATTGTAATTAAATTTGCCAAATACAGAGATTAAAAAAATGTTAAAAGAAGCAAGACAAAAGAAGTCTTTAACTTATAAGAGAAGACCCATAAGGCTAGCTAGAGATTTCTTAACAGAAAGTTTAGTAAGCCAGAAGGCAGTGGTTTGAATATTGAAATATTCAAAATGCAGAATGGAAAAAATCTATAAGAATACTATATCCAGTAAAACTATCATTTAGAGTAGAAGGAGAGATAAAAAGAGTTTTTCAGACAAACAAAAACAAAAGAAGTTTGTGACCAATAAACCAGCCTTGCAAGAAAAATTAAAGGGGACTCTTTGGAGAGACAAGAAAGAATCAGAGAAAACCTACAGAAACAACCACAAAATAATTGATAAAATAGGAATAAATGGATATCTATCAATAAAGAAGGGCACTGTATGATCATAAAGCAGACAATCCAACAAGAAGATCTAACAATTATAAATATTTATGTCCCCAACATGCAAGTACTCAAATACACACACACACACACACACACACACACACACACACACACATTTATATGTACACACACACAAGCATAAAGGAACTATTTGATAACAATATAGTAAGAGCAGATGACATTAACACTTTACCTACTTTAATGCACAAATAATTTAATTGGAAAATAAACAAGGAAACAATGACCTTGAATGACACACCAGACTAGATGGACTTAGCACACATATTCAGAACATTCCATCTCAAACAGCAGAATACACATTGCTTTCTAGTGAACATGGGATATTTTCCTCAGTAGATCACATATTATTGGGTCAAAAAATAAATGATTTACAACCTAAAAAGTGTAATAGATTAATGAAACCAGAGCTGGTTCCTTGGAAAAATTAATGAAATTGATAACCACCTAACCAGACTTACAAAAAAAAAAAAAAAAAAAAAGGAAGGACAAGAATAAAATTACAAAGGAGAAAGGACAGATAACCCCAAAAAAATATGATTATAAAAGAATATTATGAAAAACTATATTCTGAAAAGCTGGATAACCTGGAAGAAATGTGTGAATTCTTATAACTATACAAACTTCCAAAACTGAAAGAGGAAGAAGTAGGAAACTTTGAACAGACTGATAACCAGCAAAAGAAATTGAATTAGTAATCAGAAAAGTCCAAACAAAAAAAACTCCAAAACCTCACGGCTCAAGTGAATTCTACAAAACATTTAAAGAAGAGTTAATACCTATTATTTTCAAACTATTCCAAAAAATGGAAAAGGAAGGGAAACTTCTGAATTCATTCTATGCGGCCAAGATTACTCTGATATCAAAGACTCCACCAAAGAACAGAACTATAGGCCAATTTCTTTGACAGACATGGGTGCAAAAATTCTTAGTAAAATACTAGCAAACTGAATCCTAAATACATTTTAAAAAATCATTCACTGTGTTCAACAGGATTTATTCCTGGATTGCAAGGATGGTTCAGTATTCTCAAATCAATCCGTGTGATACACCACATTAATAAGAGAGAGGATAAGAACCACAAGATTATTTCAATAGATGCAAAAAAGGCATTTGACAAAGTACAACACCCAGTTATAATAAAAACCTGCAACAGAGTAGGTCTGTTTAGAGGGAAAATTCCTCAATATCTATGAAAAATCTTCAGAGAATATCTTCAATGGGGAAACAGTTTTTCCCCTATGATCAGGAACAAGACAAATATTTCTGCTCTCATCATTGTTATTCAACGTATTAGTGGAAGTTCTAGTTACAGCCATCAGAAAACAAAAAGAAATAAAAGGCATCCAAATTGGTAATGAAGAAGTAAAACATTTAGTATTTGCAGATGAACATGATACTATATGTAGAAAACCCTAAAAACTCTACCATTGCTACAACTAAATAATTCAGGAACATTGGAGGATAAAAAATCAACTTACAGAAATCTGCTGCATTTCTCTAAACCAATAATGAACCCCCAGAAAGAGAAATTAAGTAATCAATCCCATGTACAATTGCACCAAAAACATTATGATACCTAAGAATAAGCCTAACCAAAGAGGTGAAATACCTGGACTCTGAAAACTAAAACACACTAACGGAAGACATTGATGATGACACAGAAAAATGGAAAGACATTCTATGCTCATGGAATAGAAGAAATATTGTTTAAAAATACTATCCAAAGGCATCTACACATTTAATGCTATGCTATCAAAATACCAACAGCATTTTCCAGAGAACTGGAGCAAACAATCCAAAAATTCATACAGAACCACAAAACACTCCCAAATAACAAAAGCAACTTAAAAAGGAAAGCAGGGGTACCTGGGTGGCTCAGTGGGTTAAGCCTCTTCCTTTGTCTCATGATCTGCCATGTCTCAGATCATGTCCTCATGATCTCAGGGTCCTGGGATTGAGCCCCATGTCGGGCTCCCTGCTCAGCAGAGAGCCTGCTTCCCCCTCTCCCTCTGCCTTCCATTCTGTCTTCTTGTGTGTACGCTCTCTCTCTCTCTCTCCAATAAATAAATAGATAAAATCTGAAAAAAGAAAATGAAAAGCATAGTTGTAGGCAACACAATTTCAGACTTCATTCATATTACACAAACCTGTATTGATCAAGACAGTATATTATTGGTGTAAATTAGACACAAAGATCAATGGAAGAGAATAGAAAACACAGAAATGAACCCAAAGCAGCATGTTTTTTTTCTTTTTATTTAAGCTTTATTTAAACATATAATGTAACCCCACCACCCTCTCCCCCCGACCCCCCTCAGTTTGTTTTATGACATTAAGAGTCTCTTTTGGTTTGTCTCCCTCCTGATCCCATCTTAAGGTGGTAGGAAAAGAAAAAATGAAACAAAACAGCATGTTTAATTCATCCTCAACAAAGCCAGAAAGAATGTCCAATGGGAGAAAAGACAGCCTCTTCAACAAATCGTGTTGGGAAAACTGGATGGCAACATGCAAAGGTATGATACTGGATCACTTTCTTACACCATACACAAAAATATATTCAAAATAGATGAAAGACCTAAATGTGATACAAGAAAGCATAAAAATTCCATTCCAGAGGACTACAGAAGTTTCCAGAAGTTACATGCAGTAACTTTTTTTTGACATTGGCTCATAGCAATTTCTTTCTAGATACAAGGGCTTCATCAAGAAGAAAATGTTCTGCACAGTGAAGGAAACAATCAGCAAGTCTAAAAGCCAACCTACTGAGTATATGCAAATGACATATCTGAAAAAGGGTTAGTATCCAAAAATATATAAAGAGCTTATACAATGTGACATCTGAACATGAATAACTCAGTTAAGAAATGAGAAGACATGAACATATATTTTCCCAAAGAAGACGTTCAGATGGCCATCAGACACGTGAAAAGATGCTTAACGTTGTTCATCATCAGGGAAATGAAAATTAAACTAGAGTGAGATATCACCTTGCCCTTGTTAAATGGCTAAAATCAACAACTCAATTAATGACAGGTCTTGGTGAGGATGTGGAGAAAGGGAAATCCTCTTGCATGGTTAGTGGGAATGCAAATTGGCCCATCCACCATGGAAAATGGTATGGAAGTTCCCGAAATAGTTAAAAATAGAATTACCATGTGATTTAGCAATCATACTGCTAGATATTTACCCTAAGAATACAAAAATACAAATTCAAAGGGATACATGCACCCTGATGTTTATAGCAGCATTATAAATTATAGCCAAATTATGGAGGGAGCCCAAGTGTCCATCAAGTGATGAGTGGATAAATAATGAGTGGTATATTAGATGCAGGGGAATATGAGTCTGCTGTATAAAGAATGAAGAATGAAGTCTTGCCATTTTCAACATGGATGGAGCTAGACGGTATTTTGCTAAGTGAAATAGGTTGGAGAAACACAAAAGCCATATAATTTCACTCATTTATGGGATATAGAGAAACCAAGAAACACTCTTAACTCTAGAGAAAAAACTGATGATAGTTACCAGAGGGGAGCTGGGTGGGTGGATAAGAGCAATAGGCAATGAGGATTAAGGGGTGCTATAATGAGCACTGGGTGTGTATGGAAGTGTTGAATCACAATATTGCACATCTGCAACAAATATTTCTTGAAACTAACTGGAATTCAAATACTAAACAAAAATTTAACTGAATTCTTCAGTGGGATTTAGCACATTCACAATTTTGTACCAGTGCTGCTATCTAGTTCCAAATATTTTCCTTGCCCTCAAGGAGAACAAGTATCAACTGCATTATCACCTACTTTTTACCCTATTTATCTTCTTTACACAATTTACCTTCTGGAACAATTGATTTGATTTTTTCCCATGCTTTATCTAGTTGGATATGTCACAAGTGGGGTAATATAAAAGTGGGTTTTGTGTCTGATCTGTGTTATCTAAATTGAGATATAGTAGACACATTACACTATATTATTTCAGGTATACAACACAATGGTTCAATATTTGTTCACATTGTGAAATGATCACCAAGAAATCTAATTAACATCCATCACCATAGTTGATGAGGACTTTTAAGATCTACTCTCAGCAACTTCCAAATATGCAATACAGTTTTGTGTAGAGTCAGCACAGCATACTGATAACATGGCAGCATGTTACATTGCAATGATTTGTTTGTTTTATAACAGTAAATTTGTATCTTTTGACTACTTTCACCCATTTGTCTCACTGCCTACAGCACCACCTCTGACAACTACCAATGTTTTCAGCACCCATGAGTTGGTTTCTTTGTTTGTTAGATTTAACATGTAAGTGAGATCTTAGAGTCATCAGTATGTATTCTCTGGAAAGACATCTATAGATCATCTTTCCTTTTTAAAATCAGGGGTTTTTTTTGGCTATTGAGTGTATGTGTTTTTCTATATTTTGCATATTAATCTTTTATCATATACATAGGACTTGAAAATATTTTCTCTCATTCCATAGATTACCTTTTTAGTTTGTTTATGGTTTCTTTTGCTATGCACAAACTTTTTAGTTTGATTACATTCTTTTTTGCTTCTTTTTGCATTTGTTGTTTTGGGTTTGTGTCAGAAACTCACTGTGGCTGAAGCTGTTGGAGGAGCAACTGCAGGCACTGCAGGAGGGCATCTTGTGCAGGGCCTTGGCCCTTGTGCTGGCCACTCAGACTCCTTCCTACCCCAGGTGCTTGGGCTGAGCTGCCTTTCACCTATCCTGCCTGAGCAAGACCTCCCACCCCTGGACCTCCTTACATGGTGTCCCCTAGCCTCTGGTGCCACAGAGAAGGCTTGGCGCATCTCTCACCAGGTGTGGGGCCTGTGCAGCTGATGCAGGAGGAGTCTTCACAGGTAAAGCCTGGCCTGGGCCAGACCCAGCTTTCCCCCAAGGACCCTGCTGTGGGCAGTCCTGGGTGAGCAAATGCTGCATGAGGGGATCCAAATATCATTCTCTGAGGGGCCAACCCTCATGTCCTGAGAGCCTACTTTGGCTGCCTACGTACTCTGTCTCTTGTCTGTGGCTGCAGCAGCTGGAGCACATAGGCTTCCCCACAGAGCAGGCTGTGGTGACACTGGCAACCACAGGCTGAGTGGAGGGAGCCATGTTGCAGCTAGTTGATGGGGAGGTGGGGCACTGAAGCCTTGGTGACTCAGTGGAAAGGTGACGTCACTCACTCTAAGGTCCTGGTCCTCACCCCCCAGCCCATGCAGATCTTCGGGTGACAAGAAGCTTGACCTGTTGGTGGATAGTTGGAGCCCAGCCCTATCTATTGAGAGTCACAGTGTGGTGCAGTGTGCCCCTCCAACACTCCACCCTGGTACTGTTTAGAATACAAACAAGTTCACTTTTCAAAAAACAACAAAAAATCACCCTGTGCCATAACTCAGGTAAAGGAGAATAAAGCCAATGTTTCTGGGGCAACTGGTGCCCGACTGGTGGCTCAGTTGGTTAAGCATCTGCCTTCAGCTTGGGTCATGATCCCAGGATCCTGGCATTGAGTTCCAGGATTGAACCTGCACTGGGCTCCCTGCTCAGGGAGAAGCCCTGCTTCTCCCTCTGAGCCTCCCCTGTCTCATGCTCTCTCTCTCTCTCTCTCTCTCTCTCAAGTAATACATAAATAAAAATAAAGCCTATGTGTGATTTTGGGTCTTACATTTCAGCTCTGTGAGAAACTTTGAGTTAATTTTTGTGTGTGATGTAAGATAATGGTTTCCCCAACACCATTTATTGAGAGACTGTCTTTGTCCCATAGCATTTGCTTACCTCCTTTGTCATAAATTATTTGTTCATACATGTGTGGATTATTCTGGGCTCTCAGTTCAGTTCCATCTATCTATGGGTCTATTTTTATGCCAATACCATATTGTTTTGATTACTATAAGTTTATAAGATAGGCTTAAATCAAGGAGTGTGATCCATCTTAGTTTTTCTTCCTTAAGATTTCTCTCCTTGGGACGCCTGAGTGTCTCAGTTGGTTAAGTGGCTGCCTTCGGCTCAGGTCATGATCCTGGCGTCCTGGATCGAGTCTCACATCGGGCTCCTTGCTCGGCAATGAGCCTGCTTTTCCCTCTGCCTGCCACTCTGTCTGCCTGTGCTTGCTCCTGCTCTCTCTCTATTTGACAAATAAATAAATAAAATCTTTTAAAAAAAAAAGATTTCTCTCCTTATTTATCGAGGGATTTTTTCTAAAAGATTTTATTTTTTTATTTAGTTGTTAGAGAATGAGCAAGCACAGGCAGACAGAGTGGCAGACAGAGGCAGAGGGAGAAGCAGGCTCTCTGCCGAGCAAGGAGCCCGATGTGGGACCCAATCCCAGGACACTGGGATCATGACCCGAGCCAAAGGCAGCTGCTTAACCAACTGAGCCACCCAGGCGTCCCTATCATCGGATTTTTATAGTTCCGCACAAATTTTAAAACTGTTTATTCTTTTTAGAACAGTTTGTTCTATTTCTGTGAAAAATTCTGTTGAAATTTTGATAGAGATTGTCAAGCCATTGGGTCGTGCACTATGTGTGTTGGTAGGTTTTGATTACCGATTTAATCTCCTTATTTAGTAATTGTTCTCTTTTGATTTTCTATTTCTTCATGGCTCACTCACAATAGTTTGGTTCTAAGTACTTCCCCATCTCTTTAACATTTTCCAATTTGCTGGTATATAATTTTCCCCAGGAGTCTCTTATAATCCTTTGTGTTTCTGTGGTATCATCTATTGTAACATCTCCTCTTTCATATCTCATGTTATTTAGTTGAGGTTCTCTTTTCCTTTTTCTCTAGGTGAATCTATCTAAAGATTTGTACATTTTGCCTATGGTTTTTTTTTTTTTTAAAGCAACTCTTAGCCTCAGTGACCTTTTCTGTAATCTTTTTAGTTTCCATTTCATTTATTTCCTTTTGCTCCACTTCATTTACTTCCTTTTAATCTAGATTGTTTTCTTTCTTCTAACTTTGGGCCTGCTTTGTTCTTTTTCTACTTTCTGTAGACAAAGTTAGGTTGTTTTATTTGAGGTCTTTTCTGGTTCCTGATGTAGGTATGTACTGACATGAATTTCCTTCTTTTGGTGCATCCCATACATTTTGGTATGCTGTATTTCCATTTTCATTCATTCAAGGGATCATTCTATTTCTCCTTTGATAGCATGTTGATTAAATCCTCACTGTTTTCAGTCTTCATCTATGTTGTCGCAAGTATCACTACTTCATGTTATGTGTGTGTTCCTGATTAATGTTACATTTTATGCATATACCAAAGATTTTTTTAAAAAAATTAACATATAATGTATTATTTGTCCCAGGGGTACAGGTCTGCGAATCATCAGGCTTACACAGTCACAGCACTCACCATAGCACATACCCTCCCCAATGTCCATAACCCAGCCATCCTCTCTCTACTCTCCTACTCCCACCCCTGCAGCTCTGTTTTGGGAGATTAAGAGTCTCTTATGGTTTGTCTCCCTCCCAATCCCATCTTGTTTCATCATTTTCCTTCCCTGACCCCCAGACTCCCAACGTTGTCTCTCAAATTCCTCATATCAGTGAGATCATATGACAACAGTCTTTCTCTGATTGACTGATTTCGCTCAGCATAATACCCTCTAGTTCCATCCACATCATTGCAAATGGCGAGCTTTCATTTCTTTTGATGGCTGCATAGTATTTCATTGTATATATATATATATATATACCACATCTTCCTTATCCATTCATGTGTGGATGGACATCTAGGATCTTTCCATAACTTGGCTATTGTGGACATTGCTGCTATAAACATTCGGGTGCCCGTGCCCCTTCAGATCACTACATTTGTATCTTTAGGGTAAATACCCAGTAGTGCAATTGCTGGGTCATAGGGTAGCTCTCTTTTCAACTTTCTTAGAAATCTCCATGCTTTTCTCCACAGTGGCTGCACCAGCTTGCATTCCCACCAACAGTGTAGGAGGGATCCCTTCAAAGGCTTTTTAATCCATTCAACAATATCCATGTTGAGGTACATTTCAACTGTTTGTGTCATTTGCTGTTTATATGCTTTTCAGTCATATGTGATGAAAGCTTGTGCAACTGTAGTGTTTTTAGTCTGTTTTTTTATTTTAACCCATTAGTGGAATTGCTGGCCAATAAGGCATGTCTTTGTATAACTTTTTGAGAAAATGCTGAACTGTTTTTCACAATGCCTATACTATTTTACATTTCTAATAGTAATATATGTGTTCTAATCATCATACTATGTTTTCCACCTCATCCATGTATTATTGTTCTCTTTTTTCCCAAATAGTTATCTTAGTGGTATCTCATTTTCTAAAAAGTTAGCATATTATTTATTACTTAAAAAATCTGTGCTGGAGCGCCTGGGTGGCTCAGTGTGTTAAAGCCTCTGCCTTCTGCTTGAGTCCCACATCGGGTTCCGTGCTCAGCGGGGAGCCTGCTTCCTCCTCTCTCTCTGCCTGCCTCTCTGCCTACTTGTGATCTCTGTCTGTCAAATAAGTAAAATCTTTTAAAAAAAAATCTGTGCTAGTAGTGTATTCATTTTCTTATTTGTTTACTTATTTATTTAGCATAGCTTACATTGAATGTTCTACTAGTTTCAGATATACAACATAGTGAGTCAACAGCTCTCTACATTCAGGTACATTGACCAGGATAAGTTACCATCTCTTACCATATCTCTCTGAGACGCTGATTTCATTTCCTTCAGATACATACTCAGGACACGGATTGTTGGATCATACACTAGTTCTATTTTTAATTTTTTGTTTTCAAAAATGACTGTAACAATTTAAATTTGCATTTACACTTACACTAGTGTACAAGCATTCCTTTCTTCCACATGCTTTCCAGCACTAGTTTTCTCTTGCCTTTTTGATAGCTATTCCGACTGGTGTGAGATGATAGCTCACAGTGATTTTGTTTGGCATTTTCCTGCTAATTAGTGATGTTGAATACCTTTTCTTATACTGGTTGGTCATTCGAATGTATTTTTCTTAAATCCTTTGCCCATTGTTATTTATCTTGTTTTACTTCTTAAATTTATTTATATCTTTATTTATCTCCCATTGGATTTTTTCTTTCAAGTTTCATTTCTCTTCCAGGTAGCTTACATACAGGGTGGTATTAGTTTCACATCAATGATTTAGTGACTCATCACTTTCATCTAAATCCAGTGCTCATTACAAGTGCACTGTGTAATAGCCTTCACCCACTTAATCCAATCCCCAGCCCAACTCCCTCAGGTTATTCTCTAGAGACCACTTTATCATTTGCCTCTCTTTTAAAATTTTTTTTCCCATACATTCATCTGTTTTGTTTCTTAAATTCCACATATGACTGAAATCATATGGTATTTATCTTTCTCTGAGTAACTATTTTTGTTGAGCAAAGTACTCTCTGGCTTTATCCACATCATTGCAAATGGCAAGATTTCATTCTTTCTGATAGCTGAGAAATATAGGTAGATATATACATAGATATAGTTAGATCTTTATAGGTAGATATAGATCTAGACAGGCAGAGATCACATCTTCTTCATCCATTCATCAGTCAATAGACACATATTGGGAATATTGCTGATAATGCTGCCATAAATATTGCGGTGCATGTATTCCTTTGAATCTCTATTTTTGTATCCATTCAGCAAATATCTAGTAGTGTATCTACTGGGTGGTAGGGTATTTTTATTTTTAACTTCCTGAGCAATCTCCATACTGTTTTCCAGAGTGGCTGCACCACTTTGCATGCCCTCCAGAAGCATAAGAGGGCTCCATTTTCTCTGCATCCATGTATATCTCTTGTTTCCTGTGTTGCTCATTGTAGCCATTCTCACAGGTGTGAGTTGATATCTCATAGGTGAGTTTGATTTGTATTTCCTTGATGACAAGTGATTTGGGGCATTTCTTCATTTGTCTGTTAGCAATCTGAATGTCTTCCTTGGAGGAATGTGTGTTAATATCTTCCACCTTTTTCTTAAGTGGATTATTTCTTTTTTGGGATGCGGAGTTTGATAACTTCTGTATGGATTTTTGGATACTAACCCTTTATTGGCATTTGGAAATATCTTCTCCCATTCCACAGTTGCCTTTTGGATTTGTTTATTATTTCCTTCGCTGCACAGAAACCTTTTTTTTTTATCTTGATTAAATCCCAAGAGTTTATTTTTGCTTTTGTTTCCCTTGCCTCTGGCGTTGTTTCTAGGAAGAAGTTGCTACAGGCTGGGGTCAAAGAGGTTGTTGCCTGTGTTCTCCTCTAAGATTTTGATGGATTCCTGTCTCACATTTAGGTCTTTCACCCATTTTGGATTTACTTTTTTATATGGTGTAAGAAAGTGGTTTGGATTAATTTTTCTGCATGTTGCCGTCCAGTTTCCCCAACATTATTTGTTGGAGAGAATGTACTTTTGCCACTGGATATCTTTCCTTCTTTGTCAAAGATTACTTGACTATAGAGTTGAGGGTCATTTATGGGTTCTCTATCCTATTCCATTGACCTATGTGTGTACGTTTGTACCGGTACCATACTCCATTGACCACTACAGCTTTGTAATACAGCCTGAAGTCTGCAATGGTGATTCCTCCAGTTTGGTTTTCCTTTTTGAAAACTGCTTCAGCTATTCAGGGTTTTTGTGGTTCCTTACAAAATTTAGAATTGTTTGTTGTATCTTTGTGAAAAATGCTGGCGATTTTGATAGGGAATGCATTAAAAGAAAAGAAATCAAGAAAAGATAGTGTATTTTGTCAAATGCTTTTTCTGCATCTATCGAGAGGATCCTATGTTTCTTATCCTTTCTTTGATTAATGTGGTGTATCATGCAGATGTTGAGCCACCCCTGCAGCTCAGAGATAAATCCCACCTGTTCATGGTGAATCATCCTTATAGTACGCTGTTGGATCTAATGAGTTAGTATCTTATGGAGAATTTTTGCATCCATGTTCATCAGTGATATTGGCCTGTAATTCTCCTTTTTGGTGGGGTCTGTGTCTGGTTTTGGAATCAGGGCAATGCTGGCCTCGTTGAATGACTTTGGATGTTTTCCTTCCATTTTTATTTTTTGGAACAACTTCAGAAAAATATAGGTCTTAACTCTTCTTTAAATATCTGGTAGGATTTCCTTGGGAAGCTGTCTTCCCTGGGACAAGGCAAGGGTTTTTTGTTTCTTTGTTTTTTGAGAGAAAAAGAGAGAAAGAGAGAGAGGGAGAACAGGAAAGGGAGGGGCAGAGGGACAGAGAGCGAGAAGCAGAGTCCTAGCTGAGCAGGTTGCTCAACACAGGGTTGGATCCCTAGAATCATGACTTGAGCCAAAGGCAGATATTTAACCAACTGAGCCACCCAGGTGCCCTGTTGGGAGATTTTTGATTACTGATTTAATTTCCTTGCCACTTACTCATCTGTTTAAGTTACCTATTTATTCCTGTTTTAGTTTTGGCAGTTTATATGTTCCCAGATATTTCTCTATTTCTTCCAGGATGTCCAATTTGTTGGCATATAATTTTT
Source organism: Taxidea taxus jeffersonii (assembly GCA_003697995.1). Lineage (NCBI taxonomy): Eukaryota > Metazoa > Chordata > Mammalia > Carnivora > Mustelidae > Taxidea > Taxidea taxus. Next base: position 25,095 of record ML099131.1, read on the forward strand.
CTTAGTAGTCTTTTATGATTGCTTGTATTTTTGTGGTTTTGGTTGTGATCTGCCGTTTGTGTTTTTATTTATTTGGTTCCTTTGTCTTTTTGATAATTCTGGCTACAGATTTATTAATTTTTAAAAATATTTTTAAGGAACCAACTCCTGCTTGATTGATCTATTTTACAGAGTCTGTTTTGTTTGTTTGCTTCTCATTTATTTCTGCTTAAGCTTTATTATTCCCTTGTTTTGCTGTCTTTAACCTTCATTTGTTGTTCTTTTTCTAGATCCTTTGGGTAAATGTCTAGGTTTGTTATTTTTCAGGTTATTCTTGCCTTATGGTTGACCCATAGTGGTGTATGCTTCCATTTTAGGACTGCTTTTTCTGTGTCCCATAGGTTCTGGAATGTTATGTTTTCATTTTCGTTTGTTTCCATGTATTTTTACATTTATTCTTTCATCTCCAGGTTGATCCATTCATTCTTTTTTTTTTCTTTAAGATTTTATTTACTTATTTATTACTTATTTATTTACTTTTTAAAGATTTATTTACTTATTTTACGAGATCACAAGCAGGCACAGAGGCAGGCAGACAGAGAGGAGGAAGCAGGCTCCCTGCTCAGCAGAGAGCCTGATGTGGGGCTCGATCCCAGGACCCTGGGATCATGACCCCAGCAGAGGCTTTAACCCACTAAGGCAACCAGGCGCCCCTGATCCATTCATTCTTTAGTAGCCTGTTGTTTAACCTCCATGTACATCTCATCTTTCCAAATATTTTCTTGTGGTTGGCTTTAAGTTTCAGGGGGTTGTGGTCTGAAAATATGCATGGCCTGTTGCCAATGTTTTTGTACTTGTGAGGGCAGATTTGTGGCCCTGTATGTGATCTCTTCAGGAGAGTGTTCCATGTGGACTGAAAAAGAATGTGTATTCTGCTGCTTTAGGATGAAATCCTCTGAATAGTTGTGTTAAGTCCATCTGGTCCAGGGTGTCATATGAAGCCCTTGTTTCCTTGAGGATTTCACCTTAGATGATCTGTCCATTGACGTACTTAAAGGCGGGGTGTGTGTGTGTGTTAAATTCCCCTATTATTATTGTGTTATATCCATGTTATTAATGGATATAATGTTATTAATATAAATGTATATGTTATTAATGGATATAACCCATTAATTGTTTTATATATTTGCGTGCTACTGAATTTGGAGCATAAATATTTACAATTATCAGAACTTCTTGTTGGATAGACCCATTAATTATGATAAGAGTGCCCTTCTTCATCTCATTACAGTCTGTTGTTTCAAATCTAGTTTATCTGATACAAGTATTGCTACCCAAGCTTTCTTTAGACATCTATTTGCATGAAAAATATTTTTCCATTGCCTCACTTCCAATCTGCAGCTGTCTTCAGGTCTAAAATGAGTCTCTTGTAGGCAGCAGCATATAGATGGATCTTATTTATTTATTTTTTTAAATCCATTCTGACACCCTCTGTCCTTTGATTAGAGCATTTGGTCCGTTGACATTCAGAGTGATTATTGATAGATCTGAGTTTAGTGCCCTTTTGTTGCTTGTTTCTTCATTCTTTCTGGAGATTTCCTGTGTTCCTTCTGTGTTCTCACTCAGAGTCCCCTTTAATATTTCTTGCAAGGCTCTTTAAGTGGACATGAACTCCTTTAGTTTTTGATTTTGTGGGAACCACAAATTCAGAATGATACTCAGAATGATAGCCTTGTTGCATGGAGTATTCTTGGCTCCAGATTTTCCCCCTTTGAGCACTCTGATCCCTTCCAGCTTGTGAAGTTTCTGTTGAGAAGTCTACCACTAGGCTTATGGGTCCTTTCTTGTAAGTTAAGGATGACTTTGTCCTGCTGCTTTTTGGATTTTTTTCTTTATTGCTGTATTTTGCAAATTTAACTACAGTGTCTTGATGTTGACCTGCTTTTGTTGATTTTGATGGGAGTTCTCTGTGCCTGCTGGATATGGGTGTCTGTTTCCTTCTCCAGATTTGGCTGATGTGGTCATCTATATTGCCTCACATAAATTGTCTGCCCCCTTTTCTCTCTCTTCTTCTTCTGGGACACCTATGGTATGAATGCTATTATGTTTGATGGAGTCACAGAATTCCCTAAATCTATTCTCCTGATTCATAATTCTTCTTTCTCTCTTTTGTTCAGTTTCCTTATTTCCCATTATTTTATCTTTTATATCACTTGGATATAAAATATATAGATTCCCTTGGATCTGTGGTTGTAACATTTTCTTGCAGTTTCATATGGGGTGAATTCATCCATCATGGCATTTTGGCCAAGTTTCTGTCTTCTTCTCTGTATTAGAAAAGCCTGTTATGTTTCCTGCTTCTGAGGATAATGCCTTTATGAAGAAGAGGTCATGTATTGTCTAGGGCCACTGTCACTATCAGGGAGTGTCACTGGTATGTACTCTGCCGCTGTGTGTTGGCTGGTCTAGCCTTCAGGCCAGTTGTCTGCAGAGGCGCTCCATGCCTGCAGTGGGCAGTGTTTGGTCCTTGGCCACAAGGTGGCAAGTTTTAAGTAGGTGTGCTCTGGTCTGCTTGTGAAATGAGACCTGATGCTACCTCCACTAGGTAGATGTGGTGTGGGCACAGTTTCCTGCTGGTCTTCTGGGAAAGGGGGTCCATTGCACTGGGACTGAGGCAAAATTGGTCATGAAGGGCAGGGATGGGACCATGGATAAGCAGGTTTAGCAGCCTGTGTTGACTCTATGGCAACAAATATGGTTTTGTGTTGATCCTGAGGGGTGGGGCAGGGGAATGTCACTTTTGGCCCTAGAGAGAGGCCTCTGTGCTTGTGCCTCTCTGGGAAGTTCCTGAAGAAGAGCAAACAATCTCCTCTGTGGGTATCCCAGGCAACCCCCAGGTCTCTGCCTTCACACTGTCTGCCTGTGGACAATTTGCCTGCCTTGTCTCCAGGAGCAGTGAAGTGCTTCTGGGCTCTCTCCCAACCAGGCATGACTTTCAAAACTCCAGGCTCTAGGAACATGCAGTGTGAAGGACTTCGAGGGGTTCTCACTGCACTGGGACTGAGGGAGGCTTGACTGAGAAGGACAGTTGCACCAAAGTGCACGAGTGTGTGACCTGGAGAAAGCATGCTAGCAGCAGGGTTGTGGCAAAGCTGCCCTTCATAGGTGGCTGTGCATTTATTCTGAGGGGCAGGGGAGGGAAATGGCACCATTGAATCCTTTGTCTCTGCAGAGGTGTCTCCGCAAACAATATCTCTCATGGGTGCACTCCAAGAGGAGGGCATAATGCTCCCCTGCCCCCTGCTGTGTGCCCCAGTTGTTCCTCAGATCATGCCATCTGCTGTCCAGGGTTGTTTGCTTGTCTTTTGTACAGGTTTAGTTTTGCATTCTTAGGTCTCTATCTTAACCAAGCTTGTTAACCTTTAAGGCTCCAGTCTTCAAGCCCCACTGGCTGCAAAAACTCATGAAGATCAACCTTTCTTATTTTCCAGCCAATGACTTTGGGAACATATTCTCACCATTCTCTGTGACCATGGCTCTGTCCCCTCCACAGCACCCAAAATCTGCTTCTCCTTTAAACCATGTCTCCACACTTCTGCCTTCTTCAGTGTGGCTTCTTTTCTCCCTCTAGTTGTGGAGTTTGTTCTGTCTGTCCTCAGGTTGATTTGTTAGGTATTCAGAATTGATAGCTATCTAGGTATGGTTGTAGGACATTGTGAGCCAAGGGCCCTCCTATTGTGTTGCCATCTTAACTGCCCCCCCCATTTTTGTAATAATCTTTATTATTTCCTTCCTTTTGGTGAATTTAGACTGAGTTTTCTCTTCCCCTTTTTTTCCCTTTGATGTGTGAGTTTTCTTTCCCCTTGAGATATTTTCTTAGCATAGGCGTTTGTCACTACAAAATTCCATCTTGGAACTACCTTTGATGCATCCCAAAAGTTTCTGTAGATTGTTTTCCTTCTTCATTTGTTTCATGATATTTATTGATCTCCTTTTGATTTATTTGATTCTTTGGTTATTCAGATGTATATTGCTGGTGAATTTCTAGCTTTTCTGTTGTTGATTTCTTATTTCATAACATAGTTGTCAGAAAATATACTTAAAATTTTTTTTGGTTTATTTGTTGAGAGAGAGAACAAGCAGAGGGGAAAGGCAGAGGGAGAAGGAGAAACAGGTTCCCCAACGAGCAGAGAGCCCAATGCTTGGACTCAATCCCAGGACCCCTCAATCTTCATGACCTGAGACAAAGGCAGACACTCAATTGACTGAGCCACCCAGACACCCCAGAAAAGATACTTGATATGATTTCGGTCTCCTTAAATTTGTTCAGACTTGTTTTGTGACCTAACATAGACCTATCCTGAAGAATGTTCAATGTGTGTTTGAGAAAGAAATATGTTTTCTTTTGCAATGGATGGAATATTCTGGGTGTTCCTGTTAAGTCATTTTGGTTTAAGGTATAATTCAAGTTCATTATTTTGTTAAATTGATTTTCTGTCTGTTTGATTTATCGCTTGTGCAAAGTGGAGAATTGAGGCCCTTATTATTACTGAATTGCTTTCCCTTTTTGTCTGCAAAGCTATTAACAATTGTAAAAGATATTTATGTGCTACAGTGTTAAGTGCATATACATTTAAACGTCCTTTTTGATGCATTGACAACATTGGCATTATATGAACACCTTGCCTTTTGTTAAATCTTTGACTTAAAGTCTATTTTGTCAATGATACAAGTGAACAACTCCTGTTCCCTTTTGGTTTCCACTTTCGTAAAAATTTCCCCCCACCTCTTCACTTTGACCTTACGTGTGAATTTGGTGCTGAAATGAATCCCCACTAGGCAACATATAATTGGGTCCGTTTTAAATTGTTATTTATTCAGCTACTCTTTGTTTTAAATGTAGGATTTAAGCCATTTATATATAGAATAATTATTGGTAGACTTAAGATTGCTATTTATTTCATTGTTTTATAGTTCCTTTATTCCTCCCCGCTACCACTGCTCCATTTCTTTGTGAGCTGAGTTTTCTGTTGTGGCATACTTTGTGTTCATTTTTACCCCTTGTATATTTATTATAAATGTTTGCTTTGGTATTGTCATGAGTATTTTGTAATACTTTGTGATTATAATAGCCTATTTTAACCTGGTAACAACTTCAATTGTAAAGAGAAATTGGTAATTTTTCAGATGTATTTATTTATCTGACGGAGGGAGGGGGAGAAAGAGAGAGACAGAGAAAGGGAGAGTGTAAGTAGGGGGAGTAGCAGGCCCATTGAGCAGGGAGTCCAACGTGGGGCTCAATCCCAGGACCCAGAGATCATGACCTGAAATGAAGGCAGATGGTTAGCCAATTGAGCTACCCAGGCACCTGTGCAAAGAGAAATTGCACACAATTCGCATTTTATGAATTTCCACACATTTACTTGGCTACAGCTACATTTTTTGTTGTTTTGTCCCAATTTAAGTATTTAAAGATATTTTATATCCATTAACAAAATATATTTTTTAACTTTAATAAATTACTTCAAACTTCTGTCTTTTTAAGGGTTTACAAACCAGAAACGTATACAGGTTTGTAAGTGGGATTACAAAGCACCGTTACATTGTTAGGATATTTACCTTTACCAGTGAGTTTTATACTCCTATATATTTTCATGTCACTAATTAGTGTCCTTTCATTTCTCCTTCAGGAACTTTTATCATTTACCTCCTCTGGTAATCATTAGCTAATTCTCTAGAATTAAGAGTCAGTTTCTTGGTTTTTCGCTCCCTTTTTTCCCTTAGTTCACCAGTTTTCATATGAATGGAATCATTGTCTGACTGATTTAGTTCACTTAGCATTATACTCTCTAGCTCCATCCATGAATGCTGATCAATAGATGAATGGATAAAGAAGATGTGGTGTATACAGAAAGTGGAATATTATTCAGCAATGAAAAGAATGAAATCTTGCTGTTTGTAAGGACTGTTTTTTCTGAGTTCAGAGTTTTCTGTATGAGTTCTCTGAAAACCAAGCTTCCTTTTAAGTAATTGTTTCTGGATTCCTTTTCAGGGTAACGTACAGAAGCCTATTTCCTTGGCCTTAGTTAGTGGGAAATTATTGTGTTCCTTTGATGTTATCATGTTTCCTTGCTTTTTCATTTTTTTGATTGCCTTTCATTGATGTCTGCACATTTGAGGAAATAGCCCCCTACTTCAGTCTTTTCAGACTGGTAGGCAGTCTGAAAGTTGGATTTCACCTGAATGTGGGTACCAGCTGGATGGGTGCAGTATGTCTGGTTCCTAAGAAGACACAGAGATGAGGTCTCCATAGAGCTCCATAAGCTCACATTGATTCTTGTGAGACTGTAAGTATGTTCTGTGGCCAACAGTGTAGTGATTGTGCAGGTGGCAGTGCTGTATAGGGTCATAGCAATCTTCAGAAATGAAAGCTGATACAGTTTTCCTCTTCTTTTTTGGGATGAAGTCTTAGCAAGGTGAAAGTTCCTGGGGCCAGATCTGGCACTACACTTAAAACACCAGCAGCTCCAGAGTCCTATGATTAGGACCTGTGGTAACTACCATAATACCTGGATAGTGGGGGCATAGATGCCTTGCTACAGCAGTGGCAGTGGTGTCTGAGGCACCACTCAGGTATGCATATCTCTAGGTGAGGAGCTGACTCCTCACCTTCTAGAATTTCCTCTGGCTGCAGTGCAGGAATGCAGCTATAGTATGGGCCTGAGAGGACAGGGTGCAGTGGTGGGTTGGACACATGGCTCAGCGTACAGTTGCAATGCAGCCTGGGAATGGTGAGTCAAAGTCCCATCTATGTCCAGGGGGAAATTTTGGAACAGCAGCAGCATATATCTGGTGATGGCTCACTAAAGCCACATGTTGGGATCCTGTCTATTGAATGCAGGGCAACAGCAACATGGCCCCAGCACTGGTGGGTAAATCCATGACCAATGACCATAGGGCTGGGGCACAGATCAGTGGCAACTTAGACTCAGTAATGCCTGTGAAATGTGACCTGGACCCAGGATGGGATACAGAACAGCAGTGGCTCTGCTTTGGTATTGTTGGGTCAAAGCTATTATCTGCAATCCGAGAGAAGGGCTCAAAACAATGACAGTTCCAGTCCCATATATAGCAAGACACTTTATCCAATCCCAGGGAGTGGGCTGCAGTGGTAACTGGGGCCCTTGGGGGCAGATCTCTCTGTAGTAGTAGCTCAAGATTTAGAGAGTAGGCAGATGCAGGAGTGGAGACTCCAGCAGCCCCGTCAGCTGGGTTCAGCATTGGTTAAGCCTCTGAGGTCCTTGCTTTCAAAGGCTCCTGATATTCTGCTGTTTTTCTTTATCCCTTGAGGCGAAGTCCCTCTGACGGAGTTCCTCTTGACATCAGATTGTCCAGGACTAGGTGATAGGGTGATCCAGCAAAGATACTTCCTGTACTTTCCTAGGTAGTTATACTCATTAAAAAAACAAAACAAAACAAACAAAAAACAAGAACAACAACAACAACAACAAAAATGCTCTCCAAGGTGTCTGTTGCTACTTCATTATAATATAGAACTTTCTGAGAGCTATTTTTGTTGGTTTGTTGTTTGTTGCATATTGGTTTTGTGGGGGGAAATGACAGTTGGATTTCTTACCCTCCATCTTGCTGACATCACTCTATTTTTCCTTTCTAAGACAGTAAATATCAAAAGATACAACCCATAGAAACAAGAATCCCTTGAGGTCCCCAATAATCCTTTACAGTGGATAGTCCTGAGGCCAAAATGATTGAGAATTGTTGCTACAGTGCAAAAGTCCTAGGTGAATTCTTCTAAATACCAAATTTTTTGTTGTTGTTGCTGAGTCCTTATTGTCTCCACAGTCCTTTTGTTTAAATTCCCAGAAATTCTATTAAAACAAGCCCTCCAGTAACACCAGGATTGCAAGGCAGGACCTTATGTGTTAAGGAGTTTTGAACTCCTTAAACCCAGTGCAGAGCTTGCACTCACCGGCAAGGATTATTAAGGATTTAAGATCGCCAAGGATTATTAAGATAGTTGAAGCTGTAAAAAAGTCTGCAGGAGAAGGTGGGGCACCTGGATGGTTTCGTCGTTAAGCATCTGCCTTTGGCTCTGGGCATGATCCCAGGGTTCTGGGATCAAGCCCCACATCGGGCTCCCTGCTCAGATGGGAAGCCTGCTTCTCCCTCTCCCTCTCCTCCTGCTTGTGTTCCCTCTCTCTGTCAAATAAAGAAATAAAATCTTTAAAAAGAAAAAAAAAGTCTGCAGGAGGAAAACAGTCCGCACTCACCTCACGAAGTCCCGGTCTTGGCATAGACTTGTTATCCCTGTTGAAGCAGCATCTGATAATAACACATGTCCTTCGAGTGGCACCATTTTCTACAGTGGACTAAGGCACTCTGTGAACTAGTAGTGGAACTAGGCACTCTAAATTCTAGAGGTGTTTTGTTCCAATCTTTAACTCCATTTTGCTAAAAATTGGCTCGAAATGGCTAAGAAAAAAATTGTCTCATATGACCACTAAATACAGAGGAAGAAAAATAATTGCATTTGGTGTTTTTTGTTTGAGTAGTGTCTCTTGACTATTTAAAAAGGAGCAAAGGAGAGAGGGATGTAAAATTACAATGTAGGAAGATCCTGAACTCACCCTTTTGCACAGGCGCAATGAATCTATACCTATATCTAGGTCAATTCCCTCTGAAGAAGAACTGAGGGCCAATTGAATAGTTTCTGCCCAAGGAGGGGATGGGGACCATAAGGAATGGCAGAAGAGACACAGACATGATAAGGAAGGGAACTCCCATACCTAATGCTGTAAAGCTTTGTGGGGAGGGTTAGTACTGTGGAGCTGGTGCAAGTTTTGCCTAGGCTGGACCACAAAAAGAACAAAAAACAAAAAACATCTTTAAAGGGCCATGAGACTAGAAGTGGATGAAACTCATTTACTGACCAAAGATTATCTGCCAAATGGTGGGCATCTGCTGGTAGTCAGTATGGTCCAAAGGTACTGGTGAACATCATCATTATGTTCCCCCACCACCATGATTGTGCAGATGGGAGTGATGTCCAGGTGCTCTTCTGGGCCACCTCAACAAGCTGCAGACTGTTAGCCCACAATAGCTCCAGCCATCTTCCAAAAGATGTGGGAAGTGTTTGGATGTGGCTCTCCCAGCTCCAGTTATCCCACCAAGGCTGCTCTGGAATTACATACACCAGTAAACTGCCAGTCTACACCTGCTCTAGCTCTATCCATCCCATCATGGTGGGTGCACCCATCTCATCATGGTGGGTGCATCCAGGCACAAGCACTCCAGGACACCCACAACCCATGACCTCTTTGACTCCAGCCATGCCCCAGCTTACGCCTACACTAGGTTCACCATCTCATCAGGGCCACCCAGGTGAGGAGTGTCCCCTGGCACCCTGGTCCATTCCTGCTTCAGCTCCAGTGATATTGCTTGGGTGCTCTCAGCATCCAGTGTCCTGCCCCACACCACACCCAGCAGCAATCTTGCCATGGTGGCCCCCGTAGGGAATAGCACAGGATTCCTTGGCCTCCATCTGCTTCAGCTCCAGCCATCCCATCAGAGTGTCTGCTTCAGCTCAAGCCATCCTGTCACGGTAGACCCAGTGGGGAGTGCTCCAGGAACACCTGGCCAGTGCCTGCTTCAGCTCCAGCTATGCCACAAGGGTACTCCTGGCATAGGGTACCCTGGGATCCATGGCTAACTCCTACTCCAGCCCCAGCCAACCACCAAAACTGCCAGGCATACACAGAGGATGTTCATACACACAACCACATCTTTAAAACTGACAGAAGTAGATGTTTTATGTAATTTTTAGAAACAGACACAGAGATGGAAGTAAATGAGGTGACAGACGAATACATTCCAATCAAGAGAAGAAGACAAAACATTCAGAAAAAGAATTAAATGAAAAAGAGAAAATCAACTTACCCGATAAAGAGTTCAAAGCAATGGTCAAAAAGATGCTCACTGAACTTGGAGGAAGAGTGGATAAACTTAAAAAGATATAGAAAATATAAAAAGGAACCAGTCAGAATTGACCAATATCATACCTGAAATGAAAGTACCTTAGAGGGAATCAACAACAGATTAGCAAAAGCAGAACAACAGATCAATGATCTTGAAGAGGGAGTTATGGAAACCACATAAGCTGAACAGCAAAAAGGGGGAAAAAAAACAATAAATTAAGGGATTGTGGGACATCAAGCTTACTAATGTCTGCATTATAGAGGTCCCAGAAGGAGATGAGAGAGAAAAAGTGGCAAAAAAAAAAACTTATTTGGAGAAATAATAGCTAAGAACTTGTCTAACTGGAGGACATCCAAATCCAGAAAGCATAGAGAGTCCTAAAAAGATAAAGGAAAGTCCACAACAAAACCCATCATAGCTATGAATGCAAAAACTAATCATTGAGAATCTTAAAAGCATCAAGAGTAAAGCAACTAGTTACATACAAGAGGAAACCCCATAAAGCTATCAACTGACTTTCAGAAGAAACTTTGCAAGCCAGAGGGAAGCAGCATGATGTATTCATACAGTTAAAAGGAAAACAACCCACAGAAAGAATACTCCTCTGGCAAAGTCATCATTCAGAGTTGAAGGAAGAGAAAGTGTTTCCTAGGCAAAAATTAAAGCAGTTCATTACCTGTCAACCTGCCTTACAGGAAATGTTCAAGGGATTTCGTTAAGTGGAAAAGAAAAGAGCATAACTAGAGGTAAGAAAGTTATGAAAGGAAAAAACTTCACTGGTCAAAGCAATGAAATTGCAAAGGTAGTAAGTCAATACAAAGGCTAAAAGACAAAACTGGTAGAATCAGTAGTAATCAAAAATTAGTTAAGGGATTCACAAAATACAAAAACTACAAAATATGACACTGTATACATAAAAGGTGGAGGAGTAAAATTGTAGTGCTTTAGAATATGTTTGAATACAAGTGTCAAGTTAATCTAGACTGAAATACTTAAAGTATTACTTAAGAACCTAATGGTAACCACAAACCAAAAACCTATGATAGACACACAAGAAATAAAGAGAAAGGAATCCAACCTAACGATGGTCATCAGTCATAAGGAAAGAGAGCAAGAGAAGAAGAAAGAAATGGAAAAACTACAAAACAGAAACCAACACAATTTCAGTAGTACCTACCTATCGATAAGTTCCTTCAATGTAAAGGACCTAAACGTTCCAATCAAAGGAAATAGGATGACTGAATAAATTGAAAAAACAAACAAATAAGACATTTGTATGCTGCTTACAGGTAACTTTCTTCAGATCTAAAGATATATACAGAGCAAAAGTGAAAGGATGGAAAAAAATATTTCATGCAAATAAGAATGCAAAAAGCAGGGTAGCAATACTTATATCAGACAAAATGGACTTTAAAACAAAGACTATATAATGAGACAAAAAGGGGCACTACATAATGATGAAGGGATCAATCCAACAAGAGAACACAACAACTGTAAATATTTTTTTCCCAAACATAGGAGCAACTAAATATGCAAAGTATGTATTAGTAGACATAAAAGGGGAAATTAAGTGTAAAACAATAATAGCTATGGATGCTAACACTCCACTTACATGAACGGATCAATGATCTGGACAGAAAATCAACAAGGAAACTGTGGCTTTGAATGACACCTTCCATTCAGATGGACCTGACAAATACATACAGAACATTCCATTCAAAAACAGCAGAATACACATTCTTTTCAAGTACACATGGAACATTATCTAAAATAGATCATATGTCAGGCCCCAAACAAGTCTCAATCCATTTAAGAAGATTAAAGTAACATCAAGTATCTTTTCTGATGATATGAGACTGAAAATCAATGACAGGGGTAAAAAAATGGAATACGCAACATGCTGCTAAACAACTAGTAGGTCAATACAGAAGTGAAAGAGAAAATAAAATGTACATGGAGACAAATCAAAATGGAAACACAGTGGTTCAGAATCTTTGAAACACAGCAAAAGCTGTTCTAAGAAGTTAGCTTAGCAATCAGGTATACCTCAAGAAGCAAGAAAAATCTCAAACAATCTAAGCTTACATCTAAAGGAATTAGAAGAATACACAAGCCAAAAGCTAATAGGAGGAATGAAATGATAATAAGGACTAGGGGAAAAAATGAAATAGAGACTAAGAAAGACAGTAGAAAAGATCAAGGAGGCTAAGAGCTTTTGAAAAGGTAAACTAAAATGATAAACCTTCCTGAAGACTCATCAATAAAAAAAGAGATACACTATTCAAATAAATAAAATCAGAAATGAAAGAAGAGGGGGTTAAAGCCAGCACCACAGAAATGCAAAGAATGTTAAGAGAATACCATGAAAAATTATGTGCCAACAATTGGTCAAGGTCGACGAAAATAATGTATATCTAGAAACATTCAATCTTCCAAAGCTGAATTAGGAAGACCCAGAAACTCTGAACAGTCGTAAGAAAATTGACTTGGTAATTAAAAACTAGCAAACCACTGTCCAGGAACTACATGGTTTCATGAGTAAATTATACCAAAAATTTGAGGAAGAGCTCATACCTACCCTTCTCAGGGCTATGCCAAAAAAACAGAAGAGAAATGAAAACTTCCAAAATTGTTCTATGAGGCCAGCATTACCCTGGTATGAAAACCAGACAAAGACACTGCAAAAAAGGAAAATTATGGACCAATATGAAAATAAATGCAAAAATGCCCCCATAAAATGGTAATAAACCAAATTTAACAATACATTTAAAAAATCATGCACCATGATAATGGTACTTATTCTAGGGATACAAGGGTGGTTCAATATCCACAAATCAATGTGATATACCACATTAACAAAATGAAGGATAAAATTACATATTTACATATCTCAATAGATGCAGAAATGCCTTTTGACAATATTCATCATTTGCTCTTGATTAAAACTTTGAACAAAGCAGATTTACAGGGAAGATACCTGACCATCATAGAGGCCCTATATGACAAACCTTCAGCTAACATCATGTTCACTGGTGAAAGCTGAAGAGAGCTTTTTCTCTAAAGTCAGAACAAGACAAGGATATCCACTCTCACTGCTCTTACTCAACATAAGACTGGAGGTCAGAGCTGTAGCAATCAGACAAGAAAAAGGCATCCAGATTGGTAGAGAAGTTAACCTTTGGTAGAGAAGTTTATCTGCAGATGACATGACACTATATATAGAAAACCCTAAAGCCTCTGCCAAAAAGCTATTAGAACTGACAGATGAATTTGATAAAGTTATAGAATACAAAATTAATATCCAGAAATCTGTTGTTTCTATCCACTAATAACAAGGAACCAGAAAGAGAAATTAAGACACCAATGTCATTTACAATTGTACCCTAAAAGATATATTACCTAGCAATATCATGAACCAAAGAGGTAAAGACCTGTACCCTGAACACAATGAGACTTGGATGAAGGAAATGAAAGATAACACAAATAAAAGGAAGTGCATACCATGTTCCTAGATTGGAAGATTTAATAGTGTTAAAATGCAATCCATATCTAATGCGATCTACAGACTCAATGTGATCTCTATCAAAATACCAACATTATTTTTCACAGAACTAGAAAAAGTAATTCTACAAATTGCATGAAACCAACAACACTCTCAAAGAGTCAAATCAGTCAAGAAGGAAAAACAAGGCTGAAAGGATCACAATTCCAGGTTTCAAAATATGCCGCAAAGCTACAGTAGTCAAAACAGTATGGTATTAGCACAAAAACAGAAGGTCAATGGAATAGAATAGAGAGCACAGAAATAAACACACTTATATACAGTTAGAAAATATATGACAAAGAACACAAGGATATATGATGGGGAAAGGACAGTCACTTCAGTAAACAGTGCCAGGAAAACTAGACAGCTGCATGCAAAAACAACAAAACTAGGCAACTTCTCCTCCTCCCTCACCTCTCCTTCCCCTTCTCCTCCTCATTCTTCTTTTTTAAAATCTGTGCAATCTCTCTTTTTTAAAAAAACTTTTAAACTTATTTTTTGGAATTCTTTTCAGGGTTCCAGACTCATTGTTTATGCACCACACCCAGTGCTCCATGCAACACGTGCCCTCCATAATACCTACCACGAGGCTCACCCAACCTCCCGCCCCCCTCCCCTCCAAAACCCTCAGATTGTTTCTCAGAGTCCACAGTCTCTCATGATTCATTTCCCCCTCCGATTTCCCCCAACACCCTTCTCCTCTCCATCTCCCCATGTCTTCCATGTTATTTCTTATGCTCCACAAATAAGCGACACCATATAATAATTGACTCTCTCTGCTTGAGTTATTTCATTCAGCATAATCTCTTCCAGACCCATCCATGTTGATACAAAAGTTGGGTATTCATCCTTTCTTATGGAGGCATAATACTCCATAGTGTATCTTGACCACTTCTTCCTTATCCATTCATTCGTTGAAGGGCATCTTGGTTCCTTCCACAGTTTGGTGACTGTGGCCATTGATCCTATGAACATTGGGGTACAGATGGCCCTTCTTTTCACTATATCTGTATCTTTGGGGTAAATACCCAGTCGTACAATTTTAGGGTCATAGGGAAGCTCTATTTTTAATTTCTTAAGGAAGCTCCACACTGTTTTCCAAAATGGCTGCACCGACTTGCATTCCCACCAACAGTGTAAGAGGGTTCCCCTTTCTCCACATCCTCTCCAACACACGTTGTTTCCTGTCTTGCTAATTTTGGCCATTCTAACTGGTGTTAGGTGGTATGTTATTGTGGTTTTGATTTGAATCTCCCTGATGGCTAGCGATGATGAACATATTTTCATGTGTGTGTTAGCCATTTGTATATCTTCATTGGAGAAGTGTCTGTTCATGTCTTCTGCCCATGTTTTGACATGATTATCTGTTTTGTGTCTGTTGAGTTTGAGGAGTTCTTTATAGATCCTGGATATCAGCTCTTTGTCTGTACTGTCATTTGCAAATATCTTCTCCCATTCTGTGGGTTGCCTCTTTGTTCTGTTGACTGTTTGTTTCCTTTGCTGTGCAGAAGATTTTGATCTTGGTGAAGTCCCAAAAGTTCATTTTTGGTTTTGTTTCCTTTGCCTTTGGAGACATGTCTTGAAAGACATTGCTGTGGCTGATGTCAAAGAGGATACTGCCTAAGTTCTCCTGTAGGATTCTGATGGATTCTTGCCTCACATTGAGGTCTTTTATCCATTTCGAGTTTATCTTTGTGTATGGTGTAAGGGAATGGTCGAGTCTCATTCTTCTACATATAGCTGTCCAATTTCCCAGCACCGTTTATTGAAGAGACAGTCTTTTTCTCCACTGTATATTTTTTCCTGCTTTGCTGAAGATTATTCGACCATAGAGTTGAGAACCCATATTTGGGCTTTCTACTCTTTTCCATTGGTCTATGTGTCTGTTTTTATGCCAGTACCATGCTGTCTTGGTGATCACAGCTTTGTAGTAAAGCTTGAAATTGGGTAACATGATGCCCTCAAAACTGGGCTACTTCTTGAATGATACACAAAAACAAACTCAAAGTGGTTTAAAAATCTAAATATATAAGACTTGGAACATAAAACTCTTGTGAGAAACAAAGGCAGTAATGTCTTGGACATCAACCTTAGCAATAGTTTTCTGAATCTGTCTCCTCAGGCAAGGGAAATAAAAGCAAACAAACTATTGGGACTCCACCTAAAGAAAAAGGTTTTGCACAGTGAAAGAATCTGTCAACCAAATAAAACAGCAACCTATTGAATGGGAGAAAATGTTTGCCAATGGTATCTCTAGTGAGTGGCTAATACCTAAATTATTTGAAGATTCCATGTAATCCCAAATGAACAAACAAGCACACACACACGCGCGCGTGCGCGCGCGCGCGCACACACACACACACACACACACACACACACACACACAAACAGTTTCTGGGGCGCCTGGGTGGCTCAGTGGGTTAAAGCCTCTGCCTTCGGCTTGGGTCATGATCCCAGAGTCCTGGGATCAAGCCCTGCATCAGGCTCTCTGCTCAGCAGGGAGCCTGCTTCCCCCCCACCCCCCGCCTCTTTGCCTACTTGTGATCTTCCTCTGTCAAATAAATGAATAATATCTTAAAAAAAAAAACAACAGTTTCTAAGGGCAGGGGATCTGCCCTTAGATCCTAAGAGACATGCAAATAGTCTAAAGATACACGAAAACATTTAAATCACTGATCATCAGGCAGATACAAGTCAAAACCACCATGAGATATCACCTCCCACCTGTCAGGAAGACGAGTATCACAATGGGAAGAAATAACAAGTGCTGGCAAGGATATGGACAGAATGGCACCCTCTAGCACTGTCTGTGGGAATTTAAACTGGTGCAGCCACTCTGGAAACAGCCGGGCGTTTCCTCAAAAGGAAACACGACCCAATAATTCCACTTCTGGATACTCAACCGAAGAATACAAAAACATCAATCTGAGAAGACGTATGCATCCCTATGGGTTTATAGCAGCATTTACAATAGCTAAGATATGGAAACAACTTAAGTGTCCATTGATGGATGAATGAATATAAAAGATGTGGTTAGGGGCACCTGGGTGCCTCAGTCAGTTAAGTGTCTGCCTTCGGCTCAGGTTATGATCCTGGGGTCCCGGGATTGAGCCCCATGTTGGGCTCCCTGATCAGCAGAAAGCCTGCTTCTCCCTTGGCCTGCTGCTCCCTCTGCTTCTTCTCTCTCTCCCACTCTCTCTCTCTCTCTCTGACAAATAAATAAGTCTTAAAAAAATGTGTGTATGTAGTATGGAATATTTTTCAGCCACAAGTTAGAATGAAATCTTGCCATTTGCAGCAACATGGATGGACCTAGAGAATGTTAAGCTTGTGAAATAAGTCAGACAGGAAAAGGCAAATACCATATGATTTAAATCATATGTGGAACCTAAAAACAAAAGAAATGAACAAACAAAGAAACAAATACAGAAAGACTCATAAATACATTGAACAAATGGGTGGTTGTCTAAGGAGAGGGGGTGGAAGTCTAAAGGGATTAAGAGACACAAAGCTCCAGTTACAAAATAAGTAAGTCACAGGAGTGAAAAGTACAGCATAGAGATGACAGGCAATATTGTTATAACGTTGTATAGTGACAGATTAGATAACTATACTTGCAGCAACCATTTTGTGTATAATTGTCGAATCACTGTGTTGTACACCTGAAATCACAGAACGTTATATGCTACCTGTACTTCAATTTAAAAAAGGAGAATCCATTTTATAATTAAGGTAGCTCTTGCATGATATAAGAGTAATAAAAAAGAGAGATAGCTCAGTTTTTAATATCAGGTAGGAAAGTCTAAATAAGTTTAATTTTCAATCAGGAAATTCAATACTCTCTTTGAAAATATGACATGTATTCTGTTTATGTTGTAACATATTTATAACTAATTTGCATTTATTCAGAAAATAACAAAAACTATTGTCATCCTGAAGAAGTTTAGCAATGAAAGGTGCCAGACAAGATTATCTCTCCCCAACCCCTGCCCCATACCCCCCATCTCCCCAACATCTGAAACTGTGAGATTCTCCTCCCTAAACTACTGAAACTCACATAGGTGGGAGCTCAACTTTATGACAAGAAGGGAGGTGTTTGGTTCATAAGCTAGAGTTTCTAACTGGATGGAAACTGTTTTTGAAAAAATGTTCAGTTCATATGTGTCTCATGTACGATATGCATTCAGGTCAATATAAAAGTTCGTTTATGCCATCCTGGTTTGCTGGAAAGGGATAGCTAAGATGCTTTAATATATACAATTTAAATATATGTGATTTAAATATAAATAACTTGTTATAAAAATTTTCATACATACACATATGTGTAGCCTAGTAAAGTTTTCATGGGTGACTGACTAGATTCTCTTAAGATTTCAGCTAAACCTCAGCATTAACAATCAGAGTTGCTGTTTGTATCTCCATAATGTTTTAGTAGCAATAACAAAATACAATGTAAGATTATGAAACCCTTAGTATTGAAAATTTACAAGATCCCTTACCGGATGGATGCAACTATGCAACTCTATGTAAAGTCAGACTCTGAATAAAGCCAAACTAGGTTGTGTCTTACTTGGCAAGGTAGGTTTTACTTTCAGGACCCCACAGACATTCAGGACCAGGCTGAAGGATACTGCAACATGTTACAGCTGTGTTATTGGAAATAGGTGATCTTCATGATTAATCAAGTGCCAGAAGAAAACAGAGTTCATGCTTGTTCCTGAATGCTGTGGTTTTAAGGGGTTACATGTCACTTTTTTTGAGGTTTTATTGGGTGAACGAATCTCTTGACTCTACTTGCATGCTGGGAAATATGGGAAAGTTCATTCGTCATAAGTGGACAGAAAATGTTTCTGATAAATGATCACACCTTTATACAAGATCTTTTGCAAATACAAATATTTTGAATAAATATTCAGAAACTTCAGATAACTACATCCAATTTTTAAGAAAATGGCTCTTTTCAGCAAAACTTTCAGGGTAATACATAAATATAGTCCAAGATTGATGCATTCATTCAGTTGAAAAAACTATGTGTTTGATTGATGCCAGCAAAATTTTACATTCAGGAGAGTTAAAAATCCCTGATTTATGGAATTTATATTTTAAGGGAATAGAGAGAAAACAAAACAATAAAATGAATATAGCATGTGAGCTTATGTGCACTATAGCATCCTTTGTTATTTGTATGTCATTTGTGCTCCTATTGCTTTTGTAAAAAATATTTTCTTTGTAGATCAAGGGTCTCATAAAAACGTTTTTATGTAGGGCGCCTGAGTGGCTCAGAGGGTTAAGGCTCTTCTTTTGGCTCAGGTTATGATCTCGGTGTTCTGGGATCCAGATTGGGGTCCTGGGATCGAGACCCGCATCGGGCTCTCTGCTCAGCTGGAGTCTGCTTCCCTTCCTTTCTCTCTGTCTGCTTGTGGTTTGTTTATGTCAAATTAACAATTAAAATTAAAAAGAAAGTTTTTATATGACAAGCAGCGAGTTATGAGCGGCAAATTCATTTGCATTTTAAGGATCTTGCTTCAAAATATAGTTATGTTGTGATAGAGATATATGTGGTGTACATTGTTTTTGTAGGTATGTTTAGTGTTTCTTTTGCGGGGTCGACTTTGGTATTCATGGTATGGAGTGTGTATTAGTGGTTCTTTTTTACATATTAGCTTTTTAGTGTTTGGTAGGGATGTGAAGGGTGAAGTGAAGTATAGTTGTTTCTCTTGAGTTGTTTTTAGTCGTGAAGAGGAGGTCTTGGTTGGTTCCGTTTTGTGTTCGCGCTGGGCTGAAAAGATTGTCGGGTTTGTTCGAACATCGTGGCATTTCAGCAGTTCCATCGAGAAATGGGCGGAGCTCATCTCCGGACATATAAGTGGCATGACCAGGAGATAGAAGTGCATGAGGGAAGAATGTAAACAAAGCGGGGTATTACTGTTGCAGAGGAAGTGTAGAGGGAGCAGGACCAGTAAGTTTAAGGAGTAGAAAGTTTAGGAGTCGGAATGGAGAGTGTAGGAGAAGCAGTGAAAGAGGGTGGAGGAAGAGTAGCGAAAGCCGAAGGCGGAGCGTGAGGAGTTATAGCCGGAGTTAATGCTAGGCAAAACTGGGGGAACAGTGTATGAGGAGTTAAGGCTAGAGGAAGAAGGTGTGGCCTTTTACCACATTCCCGCCCATACCCTGGGTGGGTGGAGTGGGAGAGAAGATGGCCGTGCTGGGTTTAGGACTGAAAGGGACGCAGGGACTGCCTGTGCCATAGTTTTGGAATGTCTCATTTGTAGAGATTGTCCAAGGCTATCTATTTGGTAGTCGGTGCGGTAGCGCTGGGCGAAGAGTGCACCAAGCGCAGAGGGTGGTATTGCACTACCCTCTAAGCGTGCGGTGCTCCCGGTTTTAGTACTGACTGAAAAGGAGTACTGTGGACGGAAGAGCCGCTGCAGGAACCGCGCGGTCATGCCATGGCTCAGCGGACATCGGCGGCAGCGGAGTCAGCCGAGGTACATTACGGAGAAGCTACCGCCGCGAGCACTTCCTATGTGCTCCACACAGTTGCCAACTCCGCCATCTCTGCCCCAGATCTCCACACTCCGGGAGAGCGCCGAGCTGCCGCTGCCCGCCGGCTGGGAGGAGGCGCGCGACTACGACGGCCGCGTCTTCTACATCGACCACAACACGCGCCAGACGTCGTGGATCGACCCCCGCGACCGGTAAGGGCAGGGGCGCGGGCCGGGGCTGGGATCCGGGCTCTCCATCCCTTGGGCTCTGGGAGGGGATCGAGGACGCCCGGAGGCCTCCGGGTCCGGGCGAAGATCGCGTGTCCTCGCGGCCCCGGCGGGGCTCCGGGCGCCCCTCGCCCCCACCCTGGGGCCTTGGACGAGGATCGAGGCGCCCCCTCCCCGGCCTCGAGCCCCCGGAGTGCGGAGCCCCGGCCGCCTCCTGGGCCCCGCTGCGGGGCCGGCACAGGCACTCGGTTCCCTCGCGTCAGCCGCTGACCGGCGCCTGGACGCTGGGCGCCTGGAATTTCCTCTCCCGGGGCTGACGGATGGCCCTCTTTTCCTTTTTCCGCCGCGGCCTCGCCCATCCCTCCCGGGCCTCGGCGGCCCGCCGCCCCCGGCCCCGCGGCGGCCAGATGAGCTGTCATCTTGGAGCAGAAACGTGCGCTCCAGCTTCGCGGTGTGGGTTCCTGGTGTGGCGGGCTCAGCCTAGTTTCCAACCAAAGACGGCTGCCAGATGGGCCACTCGAGGGATTCCCAGTTCTTTCGGAGCTGGGAGAGCCTGCTCCCAGACCGCGCTGCTTGCTCTTTAGCGCCTTTTAAACAACCGACTTGAAATTCTGATTGAAAGAGCCTTGCGTACTGCAGCCAGAATGGAATATGATTAGACCCATATGCTTTTGGAGTAAACTAATATCACCACTTGAATGGGATATTCTTCTAAAATGTATAAACACAACTTTAAAACACGCTTATTTAATTTTTAATTTTTTATAGGAAAATCTTTTTTAAAAATATTTTATTTATTTATTTAACAAAGAAATCACAAGTACGCAGAGGAGCAAGAAGAGAGAGGAAGAAACAAGCTCCCTGCTGAGCAGAGAGCCGGATGCAGGGCAATTTGGGGCTGGATCCCCGAACCCTGAGAACATGACCTAAACTGAAGGCAGGGACTTTAACCCACTGAGTCACCCAGGCGCTTCTGAACACAACTTTAAATTGCCGTTTACTTCTTCTTCTTCTTCTTCTTCTTCTTTTTTAAGATTTTATTCATTTGACGGGGACAGAAAAAACAAGCAGGCAGAGAGAGAGAGAGAGGGAAGCAGGCTCACCGCTGAACAGAGAGCCAATGCCAGACTCAATCCCAGGACCCTGCGATAATGACCTGAGCCGAAATCAGAGGCTTAACCCACTGAGCCACCCAGGCGCCCCTGCCTTTCACCTCTGCAAATAAATACTATAAAAACTATTTTTCCAAAAGCACTACCACACTATGTTCATTAACTGAATGTAAGAACATTTTTCCTTAACTTTCTATTCCATTGTCAAGTGGAGTCACTGTTTCAGCTGCATATGTAAGGAAACATTTCTTGTGTAATTGGGAATTCTGTTGAAACTGAATATTTTCAGTGTTTATCTGATACCTTATAATATCTGAAGCACTATCTCTTCATGCTGTGCCTCTGTTTCAGAAAGGAAATGCTGCAGCCTTCCCAGTAATTTTAAGACTTAAAAACGTGCAGTGTAATGATGTTGCTCCTGCTTTCTCCTAACCACTGATTACCAATGCCATTTGAAAATAAACTCTGTAAGCTAGATGCCCCTGAATTATTGTTTCAACATATGTCTGGGTCAAGATAGGAAAAGACAAAACAAAGCAAAACGATTTTGGTTCCCTAACATTCTCTCTGAACATTGCAAGCTTTTTGACTCAGTAATTTATAAGAATCCTCACACGGGGACGCCTGGGTGGCTCAGTTGGTTAAGCGGCTGCCTTCGGCTCAGGTCATTATCCCAGCGTCCTGGGATGGAGTCCCACATCGGGCTCCTTGCTCGGCAGGGAGCCTGCTTCTCCCTCTGCCTCTGCCTGCCTCTCTGCCTGTGCTCGCTCTCTCTCTCTAACAAATAAATAAATAAAATCTTAAAAAAAAAAAAGAATCCTCACAATTTTTTTTATGTTAGAAATATGAAACTTGAAAATCAGGGGACATGACATAATTTTAACCAAAGATAATAGCGACAACTGTCTGACCAAAGCTTGGATGACTATAAAATTAGTACAGCTCGTTGGCTCATTTTATGCTGTGTATCCTTTAAGCACTAACAACTGGAAAATGAGCCAATTCATTTTCTTTAATTAAAAGATTTTTATGGGGTGCCTGGGTGGCTCAGTGGGTTAAAGGCCTCTGCCTTCGGCTCAGGTCATGACAGCCTAGCATTGGCTCTCTGATCATCGGGGAGCCTACCGCCCCCCCACCCCCCTCACCTCTCTGCCTACTTGTGATCTCTGTCAAATATATAAATAAAATCTTAGGAAAAAAGATTTTTAAACTTTTTTTTCCCCACTGTTTTAGATAGACAGAGACACAGAGACACACCAAGTGAGGAGAAGGGGAGGGAGGAAAAGAAGAATCTTAAGCAGATCCCATGCTCCTGCTCCCTGCAGAGCTGGATCTGACCACCCTGAGATCATGATCTATGCTGAAATCAAGAGTACAACCCTTAACTAACTGAGCCACCAGATGGCCCTCCAAATGAGCCAATTCAAAGTACTGTTTCGCTTACAACAGAATAAAAAAGTTTCATTATTTTGAATGGAAATTGATAATGAAAACTTCAGTGTATTAATTTTTGTTTTAGTAATGTAACAAGCAACATAGGTGAGCAGATTATCATAGAAATCAGAATACAGAATCATCTCCGTGTAATTCATACTTATTTATGTTCCTTTTTATAAAAATTAGTTTGTATTATTGAATTATGTATTTTTATATTTAGGCATTTTATTTTTTTAAATTTCAAAATTTATTTTTTTGTTTGAGTGGCAGGTTTAAAAAAAGTACTGCTTCCAATGCTAGAAGTACCAATCCAGTTTTTGTAGGGGACTTTCCCTTATAACTTTTAATTAATTATTACTACATAGAAATAATGTATGATTCTAAATTCACTGTTTTTTCAGTCTGCATCTGACCCTTTTGGATGATTTATGATCTGCACATAAACCCTAACCCTAACCCTAACCACACAACATTCAAATAGAGAACAGTTAGGAAAGAAGGTAATTAATAGTGCTTTAAAGAAAATGAAAATAAATAAAGGGAGCAGATTAGATATATATTTTGCTGACTTAACACATTGTTGTATACATAATTTAATATAAATCACAATGGCACATTATGTAACTTTAAGCAAAGTTATTTCAAGCCAAGAGTTCTAAACAAAATCTCACATAGAATTTTAGAGCAGTTCCATCCACAGTATGTTCAAGAGCACTGGTATTTACAACCAAGGGAATATTGGCAAGTTACTGTAACAGTAGTTTTATTTTTATTTTTTATAAGATTTTGTTTATTTGAGAGAGAGAGAGCACAAGCAGGGGGAGCAGAGGTAGAAGCAGGCTTCCCTCTGAGCAAGGAACATCAGGCAAGGGTGATCCTAGGACCCCGGGATCATACCCAGTGCAGATGCCCAGCCCCCATGCCCCCCTGTAACAATACTTTTAAAAAACTATACTAGGGTCTCCTGGTTGCTCAGTCAGTTAAGTGTGTGCCATTGGCTCAGGTCGTGATCTCTGGGTCCTGGGATCAAGTCTCGCATTGAGCTCCATGCTTAGGAGTCTGCTTTTGCTGGTCCCTGGAGTTGGTGCTGTCTTTCATGATCTCTCTCTCAAATGAATAAATAAAATGTAAAAAACAAAAACATAAACAAAAAAGCTATACCAAAGGAGGTTTTAGCCCAAGAAATATCTTTAGAGATGTGGCTAAAAACTCAGTATTTTAAATTTTTATTGTAAACTTACGTTAGGTTTGTTATTTCTATAAATCAATACTATATATAATTTTTGTAGCTAGTTTAGTTGGAATCATACCTGAAAACTTGTTGAAAAATATAGTTAATGTACCATTTCTGTGGCTTGTGGTTTCTGTGGGTGAGTCTTATGTGGTTTACATTCATGGTACACATGTGTTGGGCATATTATTGATTTAGGATTTAAAGACCACTTTATAAAAAGATATTTATGGAAAGAAATAAGGGAAGAACAGTTTTGCCTACTTTGGAAGTATTCAGTGTCCTTGAAACTTGCTTAACTATATGCTTTCTGTGGATTTGTTTTGATATTAGCTTATAGATGAGTACCAACTTCATCGACATAGGATAACTTTGTGGAGGTTTAAGGAGCACAATTTAATGCTTTCATGAACGTATACATTGCAATGCCTACTGCGAAAGGCATTTTTCATTTCCTTTGGATATATAGCCAGAAGTGAGATTGTTTGATCACACAGTAGTTCTACTTTTAATTTTTGAGGAACCTCCATGCTGTTTTCCAGAGTGGCCGCACCAGCTTGCATTCCCACCAACAGTGTAGGAGGGTTCCCCTATCTCCACATCCTTGCCAGCATCTGTCATTTCCTGACTTGTTCATTTTAGCCATTCTGACTGCTGTGAGGTGGTATCTGACTGTGGTTTTGATTTTTATTTCCCTGGTGAAGAGTGATGTGGAGCATCACTACATCATTTTCATGGATCCTTTGGCTGTCTGTCTGTTTTTCTGGAAAAATATCACTGAAATTCTCCATCATAAGAAGAGATTTCCCATTCCATAGGTTGCCTTTTTATTTCAGTGGTTGTTTCCTTTGATTTTTTGCTTATGCTTTTGATACCAACTCCAAGAGTTGTTGCCCAAACCAATGTCAAGGAGCTTTCCCTCTGTGTTTTCTTTTAGGAGTTTTATAGTTAGCCTTACCTTTAAGCCATTAATCCATTTTTAGTTTATTTTTGTAAGTGGTACATGACAGGGACCCAGCTTTCTTCCATATGTGCATTGCTGTTGTGAATGGAATTGTGTTTTCCATTTTATTTTAGAGTTTCTCACTACAAGTTCAACTGGACATCATTACTATGTGTCTGATCTCATTAATTCATTGTAATAGTCATTTAGTTGACTCCGTGGGATTTTTGATGTACAGAATCATGTCATCTGAGTAGAAGTATGTTGCTCTTTTCTTTATTATTGGGATATGTTTTATTCCTGTCCCTTGCCTTGTTGCCTCTTCTACAACTTGCAGTACAATGCTGAATTGAAGCAGTCAGAGCATGTTCTTGTCTTGTTCCTGGTATTAGGAGAAACCATTCATTTTTTTTACAAACTCTGATGTTAGCTATGAGGTTTTCGTATATGTCTTCTGTTAGTTTGAAGAAGTTCCCTTCTATTCAGCATTGGGTGTTTTTTATCATAGAAGACTTTTGTTTTGGACTTTGTTAGATGCTTTTTGTTCTGTCCTTGAGATGATCATGTGATTTTGTGTATGTCTTTTTCTGTTGGTATGATATATTCTTTTAGTTGATATTTGAATGCTGAGCCAACCTTAAATCCCTTGGTTAAATCCCATTTGATAACATGTATAATTCTATTACTTAAAAAATTTTGGCCTAGTTCTTATGCAATACCATACCATAGTGTTTTGTTGAGGATATTTTGCATCTATGTTCATATGTATGTTTTCATATCAGGCTAATAGTGGCCTTATAAAATAAATTGGAAACTGTTTCCTCCTTTCCCATATATATTTGCAAAGTTTATGAAGATTGGTAATTTTTCGTTCAGTGTGTAGCAGCATTCATGTATGAAGCTGTCTGACTCCGCACTCTTTTGTGGGCAGCCTTGAGTATAGAGTCACTGTTCTATTCCTTTTTTTCCCCTTCTTTTTTTTTTTTTTTTTTAAGATTTTATTTATTTATTTGACAGACAGAGATCACAGGTAGGCAGAGAGGCAGGAGGAGAGAGAGGAGGAAGCAGGCTTCCCTCTGAGCAGAGAGCCCGATGTGGGGCTCGATCCCAGGACCCTGAGATCATGACCTGAGCCGAAGGCAGCGGCTTAACCCACTGAGCCACCCAGGCGCCCCCCCCTTCTTTTTTAAATAATAGTCTCTATTCATATTGAAATTGTCTATTTCTTATTGGGTCAGCTTTGCTAATTTCCCTACCCTCCACCCTACCCCTGGGGATTTTTCCATTTCATCTAAGCTATCTAAATTGTTGGTGTTCAGTGATTCACATTATTCCTTTTAATTGTTTTTATTTCTGTAAGGTTGGCTGGAATCCTCCTACTATCATTTTTGATTCCAGTAATTTGAATCTTCTGTTTTTCTTGGTGAAGCTAAATAGATGATTTGTCAATTGTGTTGATCTTTATACACAGCTAGCATTTGGCTTCCTTAATTTTCCTTAATTTTATTCTCCGTGCCCTTTATTTTTGCTCTCATCGTTACTACTTCATTCCTTTTGCTGCTTTTGGTTTAGTTTGTACTTTGGTTTGTTGTTGTTGTTTTGTTTTAGTTTTTTAAGGTGCTGAAGCTTAGATTACTGAATTGAGATCCTCTCAGTATAGGCATTTAGTGCTACACGTTTACATCTAAGCATTGCCTTTGCTGCATCCTCTATAATATGATATACCTGTCTTCATTTTCACTCATTTCAAAGTATTTTCTGATTCCCTTATGATTTCTTCTTGGCCTACTGGTTTTGCAGTTTGTTTTTAGTGTCTACCTGTTTGTGAGTCTCAAGAAATTTTCTGTTACTGCTTTCTGTTCTTATCCCATTAGGGTAAGAAAGCACACTTTGTGTTATTTCTATTATTCTGCTGAACTGAAGTTTGTTTTATGGCTTATCTATCATCCCTCTCTGAGAGTGGGCCAAGTACAATTGCAAGCGATTATATTGGGTTGTTTCAGGTTTATAGAATTGTTTGTCTTCTATTCCCTTGTACTTTTGTCTTGTTTTGATTCTGTCCCCTGGAAAGTGGGGTTTCAAAGTCTCCAACTATTACTGTTAATTGTCCACTTATCCCTTTGTTTCTGTCAGTTATTATATTTTGATAGTCTATAATTAAGTGCATACATGATTATTAAATTATTACATTTTCCTACTGGACTTTCCCTTTTCTCATTTATAAATTTCTCTTTATGTGTACCAACATTCTTTCCAAGATTTTTTTAAAAGATTTTTAAAATTTACTTGAGAGAGAGAAAGACTGCATGCAAGAGGGAGCATGAATGGGGTGAGGGGTATAGGGAGGAGCAGATTCCACACTGAGCAGGGAACCCAGTGTGGGGCTTGATCCCAGGACCCTGAGATCATGAAGGCAGATGCTTAAGTGACTGAGCCGCCCAGATGCCCCTCCAGATTTGTTTTATATGAATTATATAGATATATAACTACTCCGGCTTTCCCATGATTACTGTTTTCAATCACTTCTTTGAATCTGAATTTTGTCTTCTGCCTCGTCTCTTTTTTCATATATTCTACTTTGCTGCCTTCTTTTGCATTGAGTAAATATTTTGTGATAAAACATTTTAATTTCATTTTTTCTTTGCCTCTTTTTTTCCTTTTTGCTTATTGTTTAAGTCCTTGCTATATGGTTTTCCATATATCTGTTAACACACATTAATGTTAGCTTCAGATTTATAGAAGCTTAATTTTAGTAATGTGTAAAAAATTTCTTCTGGGATGCCTGGGTGGCTCAGTTGGTTAAGCAGCTGCCTTCGGTCAGGTCATGATCCCGGCGATCCTGGGATTGAGTCCCATATCAGGCTCCTTGCTCGGCAGGGAGCCTGCCTCTCTGTCTGCCTGTGCTCGTTTGCTCTCTCTCCCAATCTCTCTGACAAATAAGTAAATTAAAAAAAATTTTTCTCCTATATTATCTCCCTTTCTTACTGCTTTTTGTGGCATTATTATGTTCGTTACATCCACTGATGTTACAAAACGCACTACACTGTTATAATTATTATTTTATACTCTATGACCATTTTCTTAGACCATTTTCTATAGCAGCTTTGCTCCTATATATCCGTTTTGTCCTAGAGAACAACATATCTGTTACAGTATATTTAGACATTACATAATTACTTTTATTGGTAGTCATGGTTTCTGTGGATATGAATTATCCCTTGGAGTGACTAGATTTCCAAATGACAGACTTAATTTTTTCTTATAAGGTGGCTCTCCTAGCAAAAAATTCAGTTTTTGTTTATCTGAGAAAGTCTTTATGTCACTTTGATTATTTAATTATAAATTGCTGACTTTTATTCTTAGATGGCAGCTTTCTTCTATGAGGGCTTCATAGGAACTTCATCACATGCTTTGTGGCATCCATTATTTCTGCTGAGTTGTCAGCTGTTGATCTCAAGTTAGCTAATAAGTGGTATGTCATTTTTCACTTGATGCCTTCAAAATGTTCTCTCTCTCTTTTTTTTAAAGATTTTATTTATTTATTTGTCAGAGAGAGACATATCAAGAGAGGGAACACAAGCAGGAGGAATGAGAGAGGGAGAAGCAGGCTCCCCACTGAGCAGGGACCTTGAAGCAGGGGCTCCATCCCAGGACCCTAAGATCATGACTTGAGCTGAAGGCAGATGCTAAACCCACTGA